>JASANG010001504.1:0-44955 GCA_030248215.1 Enoplolaimus lenunculus
CTTAGGAATGTGCTCATTCTTAGGCTGAGGCTTAGGCTTAGGAATATGCTCATTCTTACGCTTAGGCTTAGGCTTAGGAATATGCTCATTCATACGCTTAGGCTTAGGCTTAGGAATATGCTCATTCATACGCTTAGGCTTAGGCTTAGGAATATGCTCATTCATACGCTTAGGCTTAGGCTTAGGAATATGCTCATTCATACGCTTCGGCTTATGTTTAGGAATATGCTCATTCTTACGCTTAGGCTTAGGCTTAGGAATATGCTCATTCATACGCTTAGGCTTAGGCTTAGGAATATGCTCATTCATACGCTTCGGCTTATGTTTAGGAATATGCTCATTCTTACGCTTAGGCTTAGGCTTAGGAATATGCTCATTCTTACGCTTAGGCTTAGGCTTAGGAATATGCTCATTCTTACGCTTAGGCTTAGGCTTAGGAATATGCTCATTCATACGCTTCGGCTTATGTTTAGGAATATGCTCATTCTTACGCTTAGGCTTAGGAATGTGCTCATTCTTAGGCTGAGGCTTAGGCTTAGGAATATGCTCATTCTTACGCTTAGGCTTAGGCTTAGGAATATGCTCATTCTTACGCTTAGGCTTAGGCTTAGGAATATGCTCATTCTTACGCTTAGGCTTAGGCTTAGGAATATGCTCATTCATACGCTTAGGCTTAGGCTTAGGAATATGCTCATTCATACGCTTCGGCTTATGTTTAGGAATATGCTCATTCTTACGCTTAGGTTTAGGCTTAGGAATATGCTCATTCATACGCTTAGGCTTAGGCTTAGGAATACGCTCATTCATACGCTTCGGCTTATGTTTAGGAATATGCTCATTCTTACGCTGAGGCTTAGGCTTAGGAATATGCTCATTCTTACGCTTAGGCTTAGGCTTAGGAATATGCTCATTCTTACGCTTAGGCTTAGGCTTAGGAATATGCTCATTCTTACGCTTAGGCTTAGGCTTAGGAATATGCTCATTCTTACGCTTAGGCTTACGCTTAGGAATATTTTCATTCTTACGCTTAAGTTTAGGCTTAGGTTTAGGTTTTGGCTTAGGAATATGCTTATAACACTGTTCCGCCCCTGTTCTTTACATTGGCCGATAATTCTAAGGCACTAATGGATAAAACCTATATAACTTGGGTACAACAGGGGCAATTGTATTCGCCATTTACTGGTCTAAAACTATGATCATATTATTACCGGCGGTCCTTTTGGCCCCCGTGGCCCTGGTATTCCTATCACCTATAAAACAAACACAATAAAAATAAAATACAAAGAATTAAGTCAGAAAACAAACATACGAATAAACCGAAATATATAGAAGCCAGTGCTTCTGGTAATAATTATTAACGAGACAAACAATCGTAAAATTTGTTTCATTTCTGTTTGTCGTCCGGCGGATGTTTGCTTAAAACGGCTGGATCTTAGAAAGTTTTACATATTTGAGCTTCTCATGACCTACACTGCTGATCATGAACAACTAAATTTGAATTTTTGAAAAATTCTATTATTTAAGGTCGCAAAAGGTCTATCTTCGGTACCGAAATATGTTTTTTGTCAAAAACTTAATTTATATACCATGTGACGCTGTTTGGTGAACTAAGTTGACTGTTGTTGATACGGAAGTCCACAAACGGCACCGGAACTAAATTATGTTTGGTGGAAAATAAAAGACACGTCCGAATATATCTAAGCTGAGGCGCACGAATAATCCTAGCAACAGAGCAATGTGGTTCCAGATACTCGATGTGTACCGTGCAATTTTTAGGCGGCAGGTTCTGTCAACTGAGAACAGCTATGAAAACCAAAACCTAAACGTTGGAGCAGAGAACTGAGATTAAACGTTAACGGCATCAAAGATGCCGTGACTCTGTGAACTGTTTTCCAAAATAGTTTTCACCAAATTACTAAACTTTAATTGAAAAAAAACAATATAAATAAGCTTATAGCAAATTCTTAGATAATTTTTCCAACATTTTTTTCTAAACGTAATAACCAATGAGAAATTTCGTTCAGAAGGTTGAACAGGTTTGATTCTTTCGAGAAGCTATGGGACTCAGCTGGAGCCATCAATCTGACGTTTGTGGGAACGCGTGTACCCTTGCTGCTATACCTACTCAGGGGCCCCTGTCACGAGTTTTGCTCAGACAACTGAATTAGGCTCTGAAAAAAACCCGCCAATTTGGCAATTCCATTCTACATTAAAGGTGCCTCATCTTCGTTGTCCAAATGTGTTATATATATATATATGTGTGTGTGTTTGTTTGGGTTTCTGCGACTTTCTGGCTTAGAAACAATAAAAGCTGGGGCTGTAAGATTTAAAATTCGATAAAATAAATTAAAAAATTTTCAAAAGTGAAACATTAAAAAGTATTGTCAAACTGAACCGGTGGCAAGGTTGTGACACGGTCATCATGTGACGCATCTGCATTGTGAAACAGTGCCACAAAGTAGCCTAAAATTACACAACTACATTTTGCTTTTTCATGAATATTTTTTAACTTACAAATGTTGCCCTTTTAAAATTTATGGCGAAAAACTTTATGAGAATGTGATGGGTTGAAAAATAAATAACAGTTCGTAACCGAATAACAAAGAGTGAACTCCTGTGTTGTAAAATATATAACGGTACCCTTGTTATTTGGGTCGCTGCAATTAATGTTCACGTTGTTGTTAAACCAATTTCTTGACAAGTTTTGGGTGTTAAAATTGTGCTGCAAAACAGTTTAAACGCCAATTACATTGTAAATTACGGTGAGTTGACTTTAACTCAGAATGAGTTGAATCGCTCAGTCTGACTTAGGACTATCAGAACTCATATTTCTGAGTTGATTCAACTCATGTTGGTTTAATTAGTCTACTCTCCCGGAATGTACTCATACTCAAACTCAGAGTGAGAATCAACTCAACTCAGTGTGAGTTAAAGTATTTTGTTATTAACTCAGGAATAATTAACTTTCAGTCTGAGTTGATTTATTAACTCGTTGGAATTTACAGTGTACTCACAGCTGTCTCAACGAGTGCAACATTGAAAACTAACCAGCTAACAGAATAAATGTTGTTTTCTGCGATATAACCATATTGCTTTATAGAATATTCTCAGTTGCATTCAAAGAAAATAAGATAAAACAATAGAAATAATTACAAACTCTAAAAACAAAGTAAATCAAAATTATCTAAAAATAATATAAACCGTTAACAGCAAAATCTTACACACTTGCTGGGTTTCAGAAATCTTACTTAAGTATTTACTTAAGTTACACTTAAAATGTTATTTAAGGCGTCGACTTAAGTAAATAGGTAACTTTTTCAACTAAAACAGATAAACACCAAATGTCATCCATTGTCATAACAAGAAAATAATAGTTTTGTTTCACAGTAAGTAGGCACCATGAGTCTACAATTTCAGTTAGATCAAAGTTTACAGGTCTGCCCTGTAAATTTGTAATATACCAAATTTACAAAACAACATAAGTATATATTTACTTAACTTCAGTACGCTTTTAAAAACGGTAAAATGGTTATGTAATTACTTAGTAGGTACTTACGCACAAAATCGTGCTTAAGTCAGGTTTCAGAAACCCAGCCAACGTTCATCGAATTTTGGCAGAAAAAAGTAAACCGTTTTTTGGACCGAAATTATGTTTACAAATCACCGCAAACCATTTTATTGCGCAAACCATACCAGATCGAGACCGATTGTAAACACTTGGAAGCTTAGGCTTCGGTCAACGCTTAGGCTTAGGTTTAGGTTTAGCTTTTAAAGCTTTAGACTAATTTTTTTGCTTAGGCTTAGGAATAGGCTCATTCATACTCTTAGGCTTAGGCTTAGGCTTAGGCTTAGGCTTAGGCTTAGGCTTAGGAATAGGCTCGTTCATACTCTCAGGCTTAGGCTTAGGCTTAAGCTTAGGCTTAGGAATAGGCTCATTCATAGTTTTAGCTTAGGCTTAGGCTTTGGATTAGGAATATGCTTATACTACTGTTCCGGTCCAGTTCTATACATGGGCCTACAATAGTCTCGTTAGTAAAACCTGTAAAATAATTCAAAACATTACACGGAATATATACATATAATACACTGCAGCATGCAATTATTACAAAATTTACACACGGAACCCAATGCAATATTGCAATATTGCAATATTGCAAAGGTATCCATCAGAAAGCATGTGCGATCACCGCGGATTAATAAACAAATCAAATAAAAAAAACTTTACTGTCTGACATTTTAATTCAACATTCATTATTTTTTTAACAAAAAATTCAAATTTTAACAAACATTTTTTCGTCAAATTTTATAAATTATGGTTCGGATATTCATTTAAAATATAGGCTCTTGAGCGCTTACCTGTAAGCTTACGTTTGCCTTTAGGTTTATAGGCTCCAAGGCTTCGTTTTAGCAGTGTCAGCTCATGTAAACATCAAGGGCGGAACGTTATTCCGTGGGAGTGAAAGAGATAACCCCTTAACCTTAGACTAATTTTTTGCTTAGATTTTTAGGCTTAGGAATATGTTTATACTACTGTTCCGGCTGTGTTCTATACATTGGTCGCAGTACTGGAGCAGACAAGTGGACCTTCCTTCGCTCAACTTTAGGCTGCAGATCCAAAATTTCTCGGTCGGGGATAAGAGGTTCACCTAGCACTACCCGCCTTTCCGAGTTCAGCTGTGCAGACTTTTAGGACACCTTACTGAAAATACGAGACCGCAATTATTTTTAAAATCAAATACACGTCCTAGGAAATACTGTTATAAACATTTATTCACATAGAACACTGATCGTACTAAATCTCGCGAGCGAAGCGAACGAAAAGCCAAACTTACTTTTTTGTACTGGATAATCATTTTACATAGTTTTTAGTTCGTTGATGTAATCAGTCACATATTTAATCATTTCTTTCCATCAGCCGCCCTTCGTTACTTATATATATTCCGTTTGCAACTATCCATTCGATTAAACGTTTTTTGCCTTGTATCGATAGCTTGAGCGATAATGCAAGGTTATACTTCGGAATGTACTTTCAAAACTTAGGTATGCTTTAAAGTTTCGAACTCAACTGTATTTGGTGCAGGGGTCATTTATGCACTACCATTGGGGATAATTGACATTTATGAACTCTAATTTGGGTTTAGGAGCGTGTCTGTTTCCGAAATGTTATTAGGGATACGGTCTCCTATTGATCGGAACTCAACCCTTCTTCGTATTACACCATCTTCAGGTGCGTAGCCAGCTCACCTTGCTAGGTGGGGCTAAAAAATTTTCAGCAGGGCTTTCAAGGGTTTTCAATGAATTACAAGCAAAATTGAAAATTTTCTAGGGTCGGCCGAAAATTTTCTAGGGGGGACTAAACGCTCCCTGCCCCCCCACATGGCTACTGTAGTGACCTGAATACTAGGGAGGGACTGATATTTGTTTGGCCTCTCCAGAGGGTACCCCCCTTGTAATTCGGTTACGGACTGTTATTTATTTTTAACCCACGCTCCACCTTTTATTTGTCTTGTGTAAATAGCTTGAACTATAATACAAGGTTATACTTAGGAACGTGCTTTCGAAATTTAAGTAGGCTTTAAAGCTTCGAACTCAAATTATTTGGTCTTGGGTCATTTATGCGCTACAATTACGATTAATTAACATTTATGGACTCTAATTCGGGTTTAGGGACTCTATGCGCTTACGGACTCTTGTTAGGGATACGGACTCCAATTGATTCGGACGCAAAATGGGCACCCCCACTCTTATTACACCTCCCCCTCTTATTCGGATCAATAGAGTACGGGCCCGCCTCTCTTATTCATGTGACTACAGTATATACTTAGATTTACTTTCTATTCAGAATTCCAATGAAACGTTCGGTTTTCAGAGCATAAAAGCGTGGGAAAACTTCGGTTCCATGCATCCTATGACAATACCTCTTCCTCTATGCGGCTGGCATAAATAGTCGACGCTTAGAATAATGCTTATTTTGTTCACATAGCTTAAATTATGTTGTTCTTTGTTCAATAAGTGTTGTGGGTAAAGGCGTAGAATAGATTACCAGAATTGCCAGTAGCAAAGTGCTTGTTCAGGTTTTATGCGCATAGGCTGCGCTGTAAGCAGAATTTCATATCGCAAGAGGGTAAATAACCTCATAAATCGGTCATCGGTATTTAGGAACCAGGTTATCCTAAACCCAGTTAAAGGTACTCTTATCTGGCTTTAGCAGTTTCGGGAGAAAGCATATTTTCTATCACACACTCAAAATAAATTATCTTTATATTCAGGAAATATTGTTTGAAATTTGAGACAATTATATCTTTACTGCAGGCATGTGTCCAAGACGTAAACTTAGGTTGACGGAGCCTTGAGATTAACCCGAAATATCCTTCAAATTTGATTATTTATATACACTTTTAGAATGTAAACCGAGCAACTTGTTTACATGCATTCAAATGAGAGTTACGGTTGCGCTATACTTGGCGTACCGCGCCGTCCGTCACCGTGCGGTGTAGTACGCAAATAATTCACGTACGATAACGTATGGTCACGGATGGTGACGGACGCGCCGTACGGGTGACGGACGACGCCGTACGGGTGACGGACGAAGCCGTACGGGTGACGGACGACGCCGTACGGGTGACGGACGACGCCGTACGGGCGACGGACGACGCCGTACGGTTGACGGACGACGCCGTACGGGTGACGGACGACGCCGTATGGGTGACGGACGACGCCGTACGGTTGACGGACGACGCCGTACGGGTGACGGACGACGCCGTACGGGTGACGAACGACGCCGTACGGTTGACGGACGACGCCGTACGGGTGACGTACGGTGACGGACGGGTGACGGATGGTGACGAACGAGTGACGGACGGTGATGTACGATGCTGTACGGGTGTCGGAACCCTGCGGATGATGGAAAGGGACATCGCCGTACCACAAGTAGGTATTGCGCAACCGTAAGGGCCTTAATATTTCAGGACAATTTTTTGTGTGCACGCACACCCTGTAAACATACCTTGTCGTAGAATGTTTTCTCTTTCGTTACGCAACGAAATTGGGGCGACAACTCAACTCAGAGTGAGTTAATGTTTGCTGATATTAATTCAGAAATAACCAACTCGCTAGCTGAATTGATTAGTTAACTGATTGGAATTTGCAGTGTTGGATAAAATTGGAAAATTTTTCACAAAAACCAAAATAAATTCTTTTTAATCGAGAAAGGTCGTTAATATAAATCAGGTCTGTGGTCGTTTAGTGATGCATTATCGTTGCTTTTATACTAACCTGAAAGCAATGAAAATCATTAAAAAGTTTGGCCAAGGTATAGAACAACGCCGTAACAACATAAGCATATTGCTAACCCCAAACTTTACTTTAAACCTTAAACGTTCCGCCGCTGATTTTTACATTGGCCAATGATACTTTTTAAGATATTTAATTTCGTTCCATTCTTGCATAAAGTGCTCTTTTATTAAGCCTAAGCCTAAGCCTAAGTCCAAATATAGACATCCAAGGAATGCGACTTTATTCAACACCTGTTCAACACATGAACGACTCCCTATGTTTCCGCAGAAATGGCTCAAAAATATTGCCAATTTTATGTTTTTAAGTTTCCGGCAAAAAAATGGTGTTCAATTATTTACACATCGAGCATCGCTGAAACGTGGAGTTAAACCAGGTTCCGAAGTTTGTGACTTTCAGCTTCACAAATGTTTCTTGTAAATAAAATCACTCTGAAGTTTACGAGGAAGCCAGCACCATAATTTGGTCACGGGTGATTTGGCCAAGTTGATTTTGGTTTGCGTATGGAAATAAATAAATAAATATATATATATTTATATATATATATTTATATATATATATTTCTGTATACAAGAACCGGAATATTACTTCTAATAATTTAAATATTAGAAACTTTGTCTTTGAAAAATTGTCATTTCGAAACGAGTGTTTTTGCAATTAATTCAATTTTGGTAATAAACTGTTTAATAGCTGAAAATTCGCTAAAGCCTTTTTTCACAAGTTTTCTAACAAGTCCAGCGCTAATTCGGAAAAGAAAATCCCGTTCCTGTTCCTGATCCGGCAAAATTTATAGTTCCTGTTGAAACCCTAATATATATTAGTAATGGGCATCGGCTGTTTTATCATATCGTGATATTTGTATATATCCGGATAAACCTATAGCAGAAATTAAACTTTTTTATTTCGGATATTTAAAATTATATTTTCTATTTCGGATATTTAAAATTAAATTTTCTATTTCGGATATTCGAAATTAAATTTTATATTTTGCACGCTTTCAAACCTCAGATTTTGTTTCATAAATACTTCCTTCAACTCGTACATCCTAATGAAACACCGTATTCAGAGACACAAAATGATAATTGCAAGCGTAACGCTGGCTAAAAGGTCGTTTTTGGTTCGTTTCCGGTTGATTAATTTCCGTTTGGTCTGGTGATCAGCAGTCAAAAATTTCAAACAAAAAAATTACAATTTCAACTATAAATATTTCCGATGACAGATTTGTTCCGCGTTTGAACTTTTAAGCTAAATTTATTCAAACATAAGAATTCTTTAAGTGAAATCAAAGAAAACATTGTATCAAAAGTAGATAAATCACTGTTCGACAAAGACCTGTAGTTTAGCTTATTTTGGATGGCGCAATGTTCGAGCACGTGTTGTATTTTACGTGCCCCCCGTCATAAACAGAGGGACGGATGAAAATACAGCACGAGCCGTAAGTTGTTCCTTGGCGAACAGAATGTACTCAGTTGCATACTCTTGTCTAAGGTCCATTGCTGAAGTTGTTAAAAATCATGTATCATAATTGTTAGTCAGTTCAAAGCCATTATACTTGTACTGTTTATTACTTGCTGTATTTACGAATTGCATGTTTTGGGATTTTAAACAGAATCAGTCAAAACGTTTGTTTTTCTACGTGGAGAAACGCTGAAATGAATAGCGATTGCAGTGAAACATTATTTATCAAAATGGTTATTTTCTCATTAAAATAAACCCTTTTTGAAAAGAAATTTTTGCATTTTTGACCAGATTTCTTATTTTCTTATTGGTGAGAGAACGAAAATTTTCAGAATATAATCAAACTTTGCTATCGATGAGAATGCTGGAACTAAACGGATGTTTGTCTGCCGGAAACATACTTTTTTCGACAGCAAACAACGGTAGCGTCCGATTAGAAATTGTGTGAATAAACTTGAAAAAGTTTACTATCACCGCGTGGCCGAGCGGTTTAAGCGATGGACTGTGACACTTGACGTGGTGTGTTCGACGACATTATCACATCCAAATCAGGTGTTTCGTTATTTTTAATTTTGTACTGAGTTAGCGGGCCAATGTAAAGAACAGGGGCGGCACGGTATTATAAGCATGTTCCTAAGTCTAAGCCTAAGCCAAAGCCTAAGTGTAAGACTGAGCATATTCCTAAGCCTAAGCTTAAGCCTAATCCAAGCAAAAAAATTAGTTTAAAGCTTAAGCTTACTCTATTGTAGTCCCGCAGAAAAACGTTCCGCCCCTGATCTTTACATGGACATTGACGAAAATAGCTACAGATTTACTTTTATTTTTCGATATAAAGCATACTTTTCAACACTGGGCCTTGAGTAAGTAAAACATGACGAAACCGGAAACCAAACATTAAAAAAAGGTTTGTTGTAAGTTTTAAGCCAATTAATAACAAGTGCTATTTGACCCTGAACCGCTCGGAATTCAATTAATCAGAATGTACCCGGCACGCGTTACGTTTTTGGCCAACCCCTTCTTTGTTCAGATGGGGGTGTACCGGTGCGAACATTGCCACTTTATGTATGCGGCATCGAATATGTTCCCGTTATAGTTTAATTTAGGGGTATTCTTATGATAGCGATCCCCCCTCTAAACAAGGGGGTATGGGTTGGCCAAAAATGCAACTCCCGGTCGTACATTTTGTACCATACAAATGTCGGCAGTTGGACACTTTTATTACAGTGATCATCCACTCTTGCTCTAATCAACACATACGCCACACTATAATACATCAAACTGTATCCGAGATTTTGTGTTTGTTAGGACTTGGGCCATATTCTATGCATATGGCATCTATGACCAGTTAGTAATAGGTTTTTAAACTAACAAACTACTGCAATTGCAGATGCCAAAATTTGCATAGAAGTAGTGTCTATAAAGCGAATGCAATAAATGCGCTGAACTTCTATCCTCGCCATTCCCTGGTTCGAAAGTTACACCAACTGGTAATAGGTCCTGCACGCATTTGAGAATACGGGCACAGAAGCCTAAGTAAGGTCAACTGGCAACGGACGTGATCTTTATTCCGTAGCTTAATATTTTGGTTTCAAAATTGTTTGCGGGTAATTTGTCAATGTCTCACAAGCATCAAATATTTGCTGATTTCAAACGGTAAAATTTCGAATCACAAATAGTATCCGTTCATCTCGAAAGATTTTGGATCCGCCACTGAACCTAAAAGTGTCTGCCAGGCACTCGTATGAGAATATGGGTTACACACTTTTTAGCCAGTCACAATTGCTCACTTTATCACCACAGTGTCGCAATTTGCTGTTAACCAGTTTGTTTGTTGGCCAGAACCAGAAAAAAGTGACTTTCATATTCTATCAATCAATTGATAATCCGGGTAATCTGTTCCCAATGGACGTTTAAGCACTCATAACTTAACCAAAAATAACTTTAGGCTTTATTACCTAATAAAGCTAACCTTTTTTCTGGTATTTTTAATGGTTCCTGGTTCATAGTTTTTTGTCGTTGTTGGTATTAAATATGATAAGTTGGTTAAACCAAGAGTGCACGATACAAGAGTGTTGCAACTCTTTCGGTTCCGCGTGATACCAAATGTACCACTGAATAGGTTCATCGTTACACTTAGGCTTAGGCTTAGGACTATCCTGACACTACTGTTCCGGCCCTGGTCTATGCATGGGCCCGAGTTTGCAAAACTAAACCCTATTTATAAAATGTTTCTAAACGGGACACTTTTGGATTCGTTCCACATCCTTTGGGATGTGGCTTCTGTGAAGTATGTGTCGTTTTACTTGTCGGCTCGTAACGCGGATCACTGCAAATGCAAACAAATTTAATGAATCGGACAAAATTAAAAATTTATAAGGTAAAGAAATGTCCTTAGCAATTTTTCAATTTCAAATTGAAAGGTCATCCCAGCATCCTACTTATAGATTAGCTAATGGGATCCTTTTTTAGCACCTAATTGTAGCTATCAAACCATGTCCATCTAAACTTCAAAAGTTAGCGAAATCTGTTTCAACTCTTGCTCGTATGTTTACAAATTGAACGTTTTTCTGTGGGACTGCAATAGAGTAAGCTTAAAGCTGTATACTAATTTTTGTCGGCTTATGTTTAGGCGTAGGTTTAGGCTTTCTAACACAAAATTCAATTTGAAACTATAATCGGTGTAAATAGTTAAATTCATTGGGCGTCGGATATTTTTTCATATCGTGATATTTGTATATAACCGGATATCCGCATATCCGGAATAAAATTTTCAATTTCAGCTCAAAACTCAAGATAGTAGCAGTCGTATTGGTACTACATTTATTGAGCGAAGCTCGAACACACGTAAGCAATTAAGGTAATATGCAAATTAGTTAATTGCTAACTATTCATTTATCAGTTTTGGAGGTTTGTAAGCAATTTCTTCAGATTCCTTGCACCCAAAAACCCTTCAGACACCCTAATAATTATTGGAATAATTTACAAAGTCCTAATTTTGTCTCGTCAATTAAGGAAATATGCAAATTATCTATTAGCTAACTATTCAATTATCGGTTTTGGATGTTTGTAAACAATTTATTCAAATTCCTTGCACCAAAAACACTTTAGTGCTGACATTATATTGCTTTTAACCTTAATAATTAGTGAAATATTGTAACAAGTCCTAATTTAGACTTATAAACTATGCCAATATGCAAATTATCTATTAGCTAACTGCTCAATTATCGGTTTTGGAGGTTTGTAAACAGTCTACGCAAATTCCTCGCACCAAATAATTCTTTAATGCTGAAATTAGATTGCTTCTAACAGTAAGAATTAGTGAAATATTGTGGAAAGTCCTAATTTAGGCTTAATTAATTTTGCAAATTAGCTTGTAACTAATGAACGGCTTATTTTAAAACCCCAACGCGAAGTTAACACCGCAGGATAATTGGCTTTCAAACAAAAAAAGTTTATCAAAATCGGTTCAGCCGTTCCTGAGATTTTTTTCGGACGGACAGACGGACAGACGGACAGACGAACGGACGGACATCCACCTTTCGACCCCCAAGTACAAAACATAAAACGCTTCGCGAAACTCCGAGGTTCGCTCTGAGTTTCGCTTCGCTCAATGACGAAAATTGAGCAAAGCTTCACAATTACACAACCTCTTGACTTCGAGGTTTCGGTTTGGTGGTTTAGGCTCCGCACTTCATAAATAAAGAAATGCGTTGAGACTGTTACAGAAGGATTTAATACCGAAACAATATATAGTTTCTCGCTTGTTTCGATCGCAAATTCTTTAAAACTCTGGCTAAATTTTACTACAAGCCTTCGCTCGCTCTTTGTTGTTTCTAGTAAGCATTCAAGTGTAAAATTTATTGGAGCTATAGCGCGAAACTTCCTTAAACCGCCAATCACCAGCGATCTTTAAAATACTACTTCAGGCTCGAGTAAAAGGTGGGTCGAGGGCAGATCTTTTTAGCGTTGGTACACCTGCAGGTACATAAATGCTTATTTGTTTGGGTAAGGCGATGGTCGGGTAAAATAATTCTAAAGCTCCACACATACGTGCAGTTTTCGCTGCGAGAACTCGCTGCCGCGAGTTGCACTTGCAAGTTTTGTTCAAAATCCCGTTCGTAAAACATACAGCTGCAAATAATTCACTCAAAATCATAGCGAGGAATTAAGTTCATATGTGATAACAACCATGCAAGTTCACTGAATTTATTGCAGCCGCTTTCTCATTGGTTGATGAAAAAAATGCAAGTTCTGCGTTCAATTTGCAGTTTCAAGTTTTGGCAGCAAAAACTTGCACGCGTGAGTACGGCTTTTCCCACATCCCACTCTGCTTGAAATACGACAATGGTGCCTAACTTTTCGTTCGCTATTGACTCTGGTTCGATTCTGTGTTGTGCAATGAAATATTACAAGCATCTGTGTTGAGTTGTAAAATTAAACTCAGTGAAATAATGGTTTAAACAACAAGGTTTGACTCCATATTTTCCGCTACAACTAATGTATATATTGTGTTTTCGGTATTAAAACCGTATTCAAATGTTTATGTTGAAATTGAACGACCATTCAAGGTTGATTAATAGCCCCAATAGGCACACAGTGTCACATTTCCTTCGAACAGCCAGCAATTGTCGTAGGTTTATAACGGTATAAGGTCCCAATTAGAAGGTATATACATATGCCGGTTAGTTTATGTGACTTCCTAAATATATACAAAATGTTTGCGTATATTTTTTAATTGTCTCCACTTTAGTTATACCCGTTTTACACGTGCAAGTTTTTGCTGCGAGAACTTACAGCTGCAAATTGCACGCAGAATTTGCATTTTTTTGCATCAGCCAACGAGAAAGCGGCTGCAATAAATTCAGTGAACTTACCATGGTTATTCACACATGTGAACAAAGGTTTTAGCTGTGATTTTTAGTAAATGATTTACTGCTGCAAGTTTTTCGTACGGTATTTTTGACAAAACTTGCGAGTGCAAGTCGCAGTTGCAAGTTCTCGCAGCAAAAACTGGCACGTGTGTATAGGGCTTATGTTAAAATTTTCACGTTTAATTTTTAAAAGTGTCCACCCAGAGCCACGGCAACCGATCCGTCCCTACACCTCATAGCATTGATTTGAGGGCACACGTAGGCATCCCAACAAAACCTATTAACCATGTGAGTTCCAAAAATATTTCGCTTTCAATGCAATTGAATGTCAACCATTCCGTTATCGACATCTATATTTTGGGTCTTGCTCATTTTGATTCCGAATCACTGTAAATTTCAGTGAGTTGATTTTAACTCGGAATGAGTTGAATCACTCAGTCTGAGTTAGGACTATCAGAACTCAGAATATTGAGTTGATTCAATTCATTCTGAGTTAATTAACCCGCGCACCAAGAGTCAGCTCAACTCAGAGTGAGAATCAACTCAACTCCGAGTTAGTTAATGTTTACTGATATTAATTCAGAAAAAAACCAACTCGCAAGCTGAATCAATTAATGAATTCATTGGAATTTACAGTGATCTTTTCCTCCATTATAGGGCGCCTGGCGTATGCTTCGTCCTGTTCTTGGCTGAAATGCTAAAATCCATGAATTATAATTTGCTCAAGGCCCAACTCACAAAGTTTTCGCGAGCCTCAATTAGCCTGACCGCTGCTCTGGGGTCCACGCACGGTTTAAGTTGGAGAAGAATGTAGAAATGATAGAAAAATTTACCTAAAGGGAATTAGATTTCCGTTGAACCGGAAAATCGGCGCTGTACACGTCGTGCGTTGACGTTTAAGCACAAAAGTTTAATAGCCTACTGAGACAAAATTGGTGTTCTACGAGTTTTTTCGTCACCCATTTGAGTCACTGGCAGAAATGATTTATAAGAAATAGTTTGTTCAGTTTCGATATCAAGTTCGGCCCATGTTACTTTAAGGGGCATCCAGGTTTCTGGTGGGTCTATAAAATAGTAGGTTTAGATTTTAGATTACATTTTTTGTTCAGGCTTAGGGTTAGGCTTAGGAACACATTTTTGCAACGTTTAGGCTTAGACTTAGGCTTAGGAACATGCTTAATCTACTGTTACGCCCGTTAAAGTAACATTGGCCTCAAGTTTTATTTCTCAATATTGCAGCTAACTATAACAATATCTTTTGGCATATATAGCAAGATATATGAATCAGGTAGCTTTATGGTTCTTATATTCAGTTCAATTTAACTAATGCATTATCAGTTTATCTTGTCAAAAACTCACGGACAAAACTGTTCTGTAAATTCTAGGGAGTTCATTTTAACTTTTGATTCCGGAAAAGTTGATTGATTACGTCAGAATGAGTTATATCAACTCAAAATTATGAGTTCTGATAGTCCTAACTGAGACTGAGTGATTCAACTCCGTCTGAGTTGAAATCAATTCACTGGAATTTACAGTATATATATAGATATATATATATTTATATATATTTAAGTTTTTATTGTCAAAAACGTGTTTATTCTACTTCCCTACCCACCTCCGCTCGAACACTGGTTGACTAATTGATTATTCCAAACAACACCCGCTCCCTGTACCTGGAATGCAAAAATAGGTTTCAACTGCAAGAATAACAAAAGTGCATTCGACTAAAAAACCTGTCAAACGTGACAGTTTTCAGGTTTGTTAAGTACAGTTAAACGGTAATTTTAATTGCATCAGTGAACTTCGGTTCGAAATTAATTGAATAGTATTTCGTTTAGAACCGGTCAGATTGTGAGCCCGGAACTTGTGAGTAAATTAGGTTTTGGGACGAGTTTATGATGGCAATTTTCGCAATTGAATCGTGTGTACTTTCGTGTCATAGCTATTGGTTTAGGTATAAATAAAGACTTACATAAGACTAAGCCTAAGCCTTTACCAAAGTTTAGCCTTGAGCCTAAGTATTAATCGTAACCGTGTGTTAGAAATATACAAGAGACCCATATTTAGGCTTAGGTATGAATAAAAACTTTAAGCCTAAGCCTTTACTTAAGTGTTTAACCTTGAGCCTAACCCTTAATCGTAACCGTGTGTTGGAAATATACAAGAGACCCATATTATCGTGAACCAGTTAGATGTGATATATACACCCTGAAATGTATTGAAAGGGGGCTATTTATAGCGTCGACCCTACGTCAATTTTAAATCGATATTTGTCGGAGGGTGTAGAAAACTGAATTACTGAAATATTTTGAATAACTTCACAGTTCAAGCTGAGAACGTATATTTTGGCCCGCGTTACTTTACGGGGTGCTTCCGTGTTCCTATGGGACAGCAACAGAGCACACTTAATGGTTTAAGCTAATCTTTATACACTATATTCTTAGTTTAGGACTTATAGGCTTTGGCGTATAAACCTTAAAATTTAGGCTTAGGCAAATAAATATTGGATAACCTAATGCTATACGCACCGTAAACCTAAAACTGACCATTGTACAACATTTATTCGATGTCAGTCCCCCATTAATGCAAGGTTTACGCAATACGACCCTTGGAGGGCGTTTTCCAGAGAAAGATAAAACGCCGATAAAATGTAGAAAATTACGATCGAAAATGAAAAATTAGGCTTTTTTAACTAAAATTTCAGATGGCCTCAAGCTGTTTTTACCTGAACAATGTCTTATACGAATTAGAATAGATTGTTTGTCATTAATTTATCAAACCGACTGGCAGTCTGTAACGGTTATTTTAGAAACTACTAAGAAATTATAAAAATTTGAGTCAATGTAGAGAACAGGGGTGTAACAGTATTATAAGCATATTCCTAAGCTTAAGCCTAAGCCTAAGCGTAAGAATGAACATATTCCTAAACCTAAGCCTAAGCCTAAGCCTAAGACTATCCCAAGCGTAAGAATGAGCATATTCCTAAGCCTAAGCCAAAGCCTAAGCGTAAGAATGAACATATTCCTAAGCCTAAGCCAAAGCCTAAGCCTAAGCCTAAGCCAAGCAAAAAATAGTCTAAAGGTTAAGCTTACTCTATTGCAGTGGCACAGAAAAACGTTCCGCCCCTGATCGTTACATGGGCCAAAATTTACAGTATAATAGTTATTTTAGCAATTTCTGTTTGATATGTATAAATGATGAAAAATAACCTCAAATGAATACGGAGCTACTTAGCATCGCCAAATTTGGCCATAAAGAAGGGGATATAATTTTGTCTACAGAGGCTGAGTTCTTGGCCCTTAAGGCAAACCTGGTTTGGGCAGCAAAATCATTAGGTTTAATATTGAAATTTCTACCAAAACTGATTTTTGCAGTAATTTTACCTGACTAAACTGAAAAATGTCTGTCGATGATACGGAAGTAGCACGTGCTCCCAATCTGAGGTAAGCCACATACGCAGTGGAAGCGATGCGTAAAATGGCACACAAACCCTCACTAGCAAAACGAGCGAGAAACTAAATGCAATTTTAACAGTTTGTTCCCAAGCCTAAGCCTAAGCCTAAGCCTAAGCCTAAATCTAAGCCTAAGCCTAAGCATAAGAATGAGCATATTTCAAAGCCTAAGCCTAAGCCTAAGCCTAAGCCTAAGCCAAGCAAAAAAATTAGTCTAAAGCTTAAGCTTACTCTATTGCAGTCGCACATAAAAACATTCCGCTCATGATCGTTACATGGGCCAAAGTTAGCAACCGATAATCTTTGTATAAACCGGCTTGGAAATATTTATTAGCCAATTCGGTCTTGCAAATTTCAATAACTTTTTCATTTTAGATAAAAATTAGCATAACAATCGTTAGCTAACAAGCGTTGCGCAACACAACTCCCGTTCGTTGTTTATCCATTCCGTTTTGGGTATAAACCAGGAGCGAAGCAAGAAGTTCATTTCGATGAGAACTGTGTATAAATCAAAAAATTTAGTATTTGGATCCAGAAGTTTATTTTAAATGTTGTTAATAGTTTTTTTTCTAAACTAAATATTCCGGAGAGATATTTACCCCCGTATCCCTTCGCCAGTATATGCCCTATGTGGCAGCCCTCAAGACATGGTCAAGTTTTCACTTTGTATGGAAATATGTCTCTTACCAGCATATACAGGACCTTGGATGGCATAATTTAGACCTTAGGCATTGACTCCCGTTTACAGGGTGTAGGATTTCATTTTAGGAAAGCATAGTTTCAAGTGAAACTACTTCAAGCCCAAGGGGGGCAGAGGCAGCTCAGCCCCCCGCCTGGAAAAATTTTGGCTTCTGTTAGAAAATTTTCAACTTTGCTTGTAAGTCAACGAAATCCATTGTATACCGGTCGTGAAAAAGTTTTAGTCTCCATTAAGCTTACACAGTTGAAAACCAGTAAAAAACGGTAAATATACGTTTGGTTCAACATCAAACGCTACCAGCTATATGCAGTTGATATGACCGCTGCTGAATCAAACTATCGCTTCTTAGGCTTAAATTGTCTGTTTTTTTACTTATTTAATAAAGAAATAATAAAAATAATGAAATATAAATTAATTATGATTACTGGAAAGCTTCAAGTATTCATTCAAAATATTTAATTTTCTCAAATGTTTAATTTTTCAAATAATTTTCTATTGCAACATTTTTCTATCATCAAAACCTGTTGTGTGATTATTTTGATTTTTATGGTTTGTTCGTCCGAATCCGGTAGCGATGTGAAGACCGCTGTACAGTAAGTTTTGCTCGATTAATATGTGGCATGTTCGTATTTTAAGGGGGTTGTTTGCTGTATTGGCTGTTGTATAAAGCCTAAAGCCCTGTTCACATGTACAAGTTTTTGCAGCAAAAACTTGCGCGTGCAACTTGCATGTGCAAGTTTGGTCACAAAGCAGCAATTGAAGTTTTTTTGCAGCTTCAAATTATTCACTGGAATTTATGCTGTTTAATTTTATTTTCACCTGTGATTGCAATTGCAATTCGCTTGAATTTCTTGCACCTGCAGTTTGATTGGTCAATCGGAATATTCCTTTGAAAATACTTACAGCTGCAAGTATTTCGTATGCAAGTTGCAGCAGCGAGTTCTCGCTGCAATAACTTGCACGTGTCAATGGTGCCTATTAAGTGTATGCCTAAACCTAAAAAACACAATTTTTCGTCGAATGCCTAAAAACCTAAATATGACGTAATTGTAGCGGCGCTACTGATTGGAGCGTTACCGTTTGCAAATATCTGATTGGTTCTAAATACGAATAGGCGTAAACTATCTACTGTCATTTGTTAAAAGTTCTGGAAATGAAAAAAATCGGGAATGAAGCAAAATAAAGTAGAAAAAATGTCGTCATCAAAACGTGCTTAAATCTCTGGCAAATTTTGAACCCGATCCGGAGTCTGTGGTCGATGTTTTGTCGGATCCAAAAATACGTTTGATTGTATACCCTGAATCCTGACTTAATACGTATGGCTTTTGAATTCACAGGCCGTGTTCTCAAATGTGTGTAGTAACTATCGCCAGCTACTCTCTAAAAAGCTTAAACTAACTTGTTTTAAGCTTAAGCTAATTCACCAGTATTAAACTAACTTTTTAGACTAACTAAACTAATAGGTAGGTTTACACTTAAACTCATTTAAAATCTTCTATATTTTCAGTTTAAGCTAAACTTATTGAACTCTTAGATACACATAATTTCCGTGCTGCACTTGGCACTTGTTGCTTAAACTAAAATTAAGTTCTTATACTCGCGTTAAACTTAAAAACACGTTAGTTTAAGTAAACCTTAAAATTCTAGTTTAGTTAGTCCGTCCAGCGATTTAAGTTTTACTCAAACTGATAATCAAGTTTAGTTAAGCTATTAAGTTTTTAGAGAGTAGTAATAAGTTGTCAGACAGGCGAACTCCGATAGCTGCGAATCTTCAATTGTTCTGCCCACAGTTAAGACCGGGATGTCTTAATTCGTTCCCCCCGTTTAATTCTAAATGCTAAAATTGACAAAGTTCTCCAGCTCAGAATTTACAAGATCGATTGTTAACTGGGGATGGACACGGCATCCATTTGCGAGAATGGTCACAAGACTTAAATTATGCTGCTTTTCGCTTCAGCTCGAAAACGACCCCATTCAAAAGTGCCATATTGACGCAATAACCCCTATTCATAACGACTACAATGATTCAACCAAAATGATTTTGATTGGCTTATGCTTTTTTCATTTTTAGGGTATCGTACTATTTTTGACACTGCTGACACAAGCTAGCGTGCCCCCCCAAAAATTGTATGATTTTGATTGGCTTATGCGTTTTTCATTTTAGGGTATCGTACTATTTTTGACAGTGCTGACGCAAGCTAGCATGCCCCACCAAAATAGTATGATTTTGATTGGCTTATGCTTTTTTCATTTTAGGGTATCGTACTATTTTTGACACTGCTGACGCAAGCTAGCGTGCCCCCCAAAAATTGTATGATTTTGATTGGCTTATGCGTTTTTCATTTTAGGGTATCGTACTATTTTTGACAGTGCTGACGCAAGCTAGCATGCCCCACCAAATTCTAGGGTAGGACCTTACGATGATCAAAATATTTTTCAAACTGTGATCATTCGGTTATTTTTTTGGTTTAAAATCCTGTTAGGGTGGGCCTATCATTGGGTTTGGGGACCCCTCAAATGGAAGGTCCATGAAGACAACATATTGTAGTTTTAAAATCTGTTTTCGACTTTGTTTAGTTGACTTAAACGCATGGGTTGAAAGTTTGGTTCATTCTGAGTGTCATCTGGAGGGTGTGACAATTTTGGAAACCAATTTCAAACGAGGAATTGCTAATCGAATGCAAAGAAACGCGTTTTTGAAAAAATAAATTTTTTTCACACACAACTTTCGAAATGCTGTCAACCATATTCTGCAATATCAAAAAGCAAGCAACGGCCGTTTCGTCGACGTAGATGTTAGAAATGTTGCTGATGGAGTATTAGCTATGTAATATAGTGTAGGCTGTGTATGTAATCTTTATATAATTGAAGCAGGAATACACCAAATACGCAGTTTGGGCAAGTTTCTAGCATACTTTGTTTACAATCATTTCATAGCACATTTGGCCCATGTTACTTTATAACATGAGATTTGATCCGAACACTGCATACTATTGCTGTTTAGGATTTGGATGAACGTACTGTAGTGACCCGAATAAGAGGGGGGCTGATATTTATTTTTTCTCTCCAGAGGGTAACCCCCTTGTTATTCGGTTACGGACTGTTATTTATTTTTAACCCACGCTCCGGCGCCCTTCGTACTGATATATATCCGGTACTGCAACTATCCGTTGAATTAAACGTTTATTTTACTTGCGTCAATAGCTTGAGCGATCATGCAAGTATTACTGAGGAATTTACTTTCAAAATTTAAGTACGCTTTAAAGATTCGAACTCAATTTTATTTGGACCAGGAGTGATTTATGCACTACAGTTAGGACTAACTGACCTTCATGGACTCAAATTAGGATTTAGAGACGCTATCCGCTTACGCACACTTATTAGGGATACGTAGTCCTATTGATTTGGACTCAAAATGGGAACCCCCTCCTATTACCCCCTCTTATTCAGGTCATTGCAGTAATATTTTGACCGTTCGTACAATGTTTGAAAAAATACGGATTTTAATTGAAAGTCTGTTTAGCGATAATTTTGATTTGCTTAAGCTTTGAGCAGATCTGTTCAAGCATTATTCGAAGCGAATCAGAAACTATCTTCGAACCTAAAGTTCACTTCTAAAAACTCAAAAATGTGGTATTTTCTTCGATGATTGGTTACAAATCCCATGAGGCGATTTGATTGGCTTGTCGTTTTTGGAAGCTGTCAAACATTGGGCCAATTAAAATGAACCTGAAATTTAGCCATTTAGGCTATTACACTACAATTGGTTTAAGCAGTGGAACTGGTTTCAAGGGCGGAGCCGCGATTCATTTCGAGAGCGAATAACAACGTCTAAGCGTTTTGTTTTGTGAGAGAATGGTAAAAATAATTTTTTTCACGCAAACGAAAACGGATATTGAAGTATAAAAGTTTCAAAAATGTTTTATTTTTCTGCGAACGCAATTGAGGCGTGCATAAATTCACCGATGTTTCAAAAAATTGTAAAGAACAAATGACGGATGCGTCGAAATTTATTTTCGTCTGACATTTTCTAACTAATTTCATGCGTTGAGAAGAAATCAAGGAATCATAGAAGGCGGTCCCGGTAAAACCGGATCGGTCCGGTCCAGACTGGAAGCGGTTCAGTCCGACATTATGTGGTTCGGTCTGCGGCCGGACGGCAGACCGCCCAGTATTTTGCTGTCCGCTCAACATCACTATTATCAACATGACAAATTGCTTATGTAACCTAGGGGTATATCTGCGGCCACTTGCAGATACTTGTACCGTGTACATGCAAAACAAGTTGCGGGAGGGGCGAAAATAATTTTCGGTAATTTAGAGGTTTGGTATTCCGTCAGACAGGGTACAACCGGAGGTCTGCCTCCGGCTCCGGCATTTTTCACTTCCGGTTGCACCCTGCCATCAGAATATGTTTTATAGTTCCTACACCTCGCTCCACCCCCTGCAGTTGTGGCCGAGGCTGTAGTCAGCCAGTTCGGTTCATTCGCTACTAAAGTATAAGTTTAGCTTTGACAAAATATATTAAGATTCGGTATTTGGCATATCGATGTTATTTAAAATTTGGTTAATTTTTAAATGTTAAAGAATTATTATTTATATTAATAAAGCTGGAACGCACCACAATACGTATTTTGCACATTATAAGCAACATTGAAAACATTAATGATTGTAAAATTTACAAAGCCAAGAAAGCATGAAATTTGTGATTTGAAACATTAATGTAAAACGTTAAGTTATACATCATAAATGGAATAAGCATTGATGTTTCGGCCAATGTTACTTTGCAGGGTGTAACAGTAGATTAAGCGTATTCTTTAGCCTAAGCCTAGCCTAAGGCCAAGCAAAAAAGTGTAATCTAGAATCTAAACCTACTCTTTTATAGACCCACCAGAAATCTGGACGCCCGTTAAAGTAACATGGGCCAATGTTTCAAATTGTCTCAAACTCCACGCTTTCTTGATTTTGCAAATTTTGCAACCACTTTGACTAGTACTATCTTGGCTGATTGTTGCCACAATTTCATGATACGATCAGTACTGACAAGGTTATTGTTGATTTTGCAGTTTTGCCTTTGCGACAGGTAAACACATTGTTCCACCTGATAATAAGTACTTCACGCGACGTTCACAATAATTTTGACAACGGTGCCACAAAATATGCTATTGAGACCTCGTGATGGCCTTGGGCTATCGCATATTTTGTGGCACTGTTGACAAAATTATTGTGAACGGCGCATTTATTTCGCATTGATATGCAAATTTTAGCCAATAAAATATAATGCCAAAGATTCAGTATTCAAAATAGTTTAGGCTTCGGCATAAGCTGACAATTATGCTTTAAGTGTTTCAGTGTATAATTTCAGATTTGGCACAGATTTAACATGTTCTTGTAAGCTTCCTATACATTTCGCTTAGCCGAATTAATAGGGTTAGTGTCAAACTCATGTTCAGAGTTAGATAAAGGCGTAAATCTGGTTTACGTAAAGGCTAAAGTTAGGTTTAGATTATTTCCTAAATCAGATTTAAATAAATGCTTAATTCAGGTTTACGGTAAAGGCTTAAAGTAGGTTTAGACATTAAACGCTTAAATCAGGTTTTAGGCATTAAAGGCTTAAATCAGGTTTTTGGCATTAAAGGCTTAAATCAGGTTTTACGCATTAAAGGCTTAAATCAGGTTTCAGGCATTAAAGGCTTAAATCAGGTTTCAGGCATTAAAGGCTTAAATCAGGTTTCAGGCATTAAAGGCTTAAATCAGGTTTCAGGCATTAAAGGCTTAAATCAGGTTTTAGGCATTAAAGGCTTAAATCAGGTTTTAGGCATTAAAGGCTTAAATCAGGTTTTAGGCATTAAAGGCTTACATCAGGTTTAGGTACAGGATTAAATCTAGTTTAGGTAAAAGATTAAATCATTTTTAGGTAAAGGCTTAAACGATGTTTAGGAAAAGGCTTAAACATCATCAAGGTTCATTGGAACCTCAAGCGAAACGCTAACTCAGACAAGCTACTAGGAATTTCAGGAGGCAGTATACAAGGGCCGGCTTTCCGTGCCTTTCTCCGTAGTTACAGCCTTACAGGACTTCAACTACGGAGGTCGACGGCACGCCGCGCCTTGCGAATGTTCTCTTAACTAAAAAATTACTAAATAAGCGCCGTTACCAGATTAACCTTCAATGGGAAGCCACAGAGTTTTAGGAGGGGTATGCAGTTGAAATAACCAGCTTTCAACTGGGGCTAAGTTTTCTGTTCGGGCCAAAAACATTTTCTAGAGTGGCTGAGCCATTTCTCAGGCTACAGGCCTGTAAGCAAATTTAAGTTATTCGTTGTTTAACAAAATAGCTCATTTAAACATTTTTCACGGTAAATATTTCTGAACCATTTAAGAAGGTTATGCGGTTGAAATATTCAATTTTTGAACTCAAATACGGACCACAAAATAGTCCAGAGGACTGAGTTCTCTTGGCCTTTTTCCAGCGCCGGACCCGTGGTCCAATTTTAAGTAAATTTTTTTCGTTTAGCAAAACAGCTTATTTTAAGAATTAATTTTTTTTATTTTCAGTGGCAAAGAAAACTCACAAAACATCACTGCTATTTTGAACCGACTGGTCGATCCTGATGGACCGAAAAATTACGACAAACGCCTGAGGCCAAATTATGGAGGTACACATGAACCTTGAACTGATTCGATGAGCTCGAGGGGTGGTTAAACCTGATTTTCAAACGGAACCAAGCACAAATTTGTATTAAAATAACCTTTTCTCTGTAAACATTACACTTCGAATACAAGGTGTCCCCACAGTTGCGCAGGGCCGATGCTACACCTCGATAGCCCCCCGTAAGGTTAAATGACCCTTCTTAATTTTTACATAAGGCCCAATATCAGCTACTGCAGCCTTTTTGGTTCATTAAATCTCCGTGTCATTTGGACAGTCCCCATTCATAAAAAACACCAATTTTTAATTTAGTCGTTTTGCGTACTCGTACAGATACGAGGTATAAAAGGGTAGTACAGCGTCTGAAGGGTTTGAAATGGTCAGAATTTTGTCTAATTTTCTGCGAGTGTATTAACCAAAACATTACTGAATCACTCGGATTGAGGCTCTCAGGTTTAGGCTTAGGGCTCAGGTCACTGTGGTTAACATGAGCCGGCCACCGGCATTTGAATGCGCCCTATTATTATGAAATGGTTGGCCCATGTTACTTTAAGGGGCGCCCAGGTTTCTGGTGGGTCTATAAAAGAGTAGATTTAGATTATAGATTACATTTTTTGCTTAAGCTCTAGGCTTAGGCTTAGGCTTAGGCTTAGGAACAGGAACCCATTTTTGGAACGCTTAGGCTTAGGCTTAGGAATACGCTTAATCAACTGTTATGCCCCTTAAAGTAAAATTGGCCAAATGGTTATTTCAAATGTTAATTTATTCGTATCTCAGGTGAAGCAGTAGAAGTTGGTATAACTATTCATGTTTCAAGCATTAGCGCTGTGACTGAAGTTGAAATGGTAAGATGACATTCACGCGTATTGTCTTTTTGTCCCATTTAGGCTTAAGCTAATACGGCTTCATCATCAACTATCGCCATTTGATTTCGGCGACTAATTTTGACGGCACACCACAATGTCGACCCATGTATAGAACCGGGCCAAATCGTTTGCCGGAGGGGCTATAATAGAGTCAGTTTAAGCGTTATACTAATTTTTTTGCTTAGGCTTAGGTTTAGGAATATGCTCGTTCATACTCTTAGGCTTAGGCTTAGGCTTAAGCTTAGGCTTAGGAATAGGCTCATTTATACTTTTAGGCTTAGGCTTAGTCTTAGGCTTAGGAATATGCATATACTAGTGTTCCGGCGCGGTTCTATACGTGGGCCACAATGCGTATCAGCTTCCAAAAGTTACTTCTGTTATGACCAATTTCCACAGTATCCTTTAGCCACTCCAATTTGAACTTTGTGCAGTTGATGTTAGGCTTAGGCTTAGCCTTAGGCTTAGGCTTAGGCTTAGGCTTAGGCTTAGGCTTAGGCTTAGGCTTAGGCTTAGGCTTAGGCTTAGGCTTAGGCTTAGGCTTAGGCTTAGGCTTAGGCTTAGGCTTAGGCTTAGGCTTAGGCTTAGGCTTAGGCTTAGGCTTAGGCTTAGCCTTAGCCTTAGGTATAAGCTCAGTCTGTCGTGCGCCGGCGTGTGGCGAGTATAGCGCAGCCGTTACTGTTACCAAATAGTGATAGATGCTAGACACATTTGAGAATATATGCATTTATGGTGATATTCTGATCAAAAAATGTCCAGCAGCTATCGCTATCTGGTACTAAATAGCGAAACCTATCGAAGCAAAAGTGTTAAGTTTACAAATTGGGCACATTTCTCGCCTTTAATACGCCACTACTACTGCCATAAGAACGTTCAGGATCCACAGCTATCACACTTCGTTTATTTGAAACCGCTGACGGATTCAAAGGGGGCAACGCCGGCTTATGACCCCCCAAGAGGGATTAAAACAAATATGTTAAAGTTTTGTCTAAAATTCCATTTAGCTTTTCACTGTGATTCAGTTGCGAATTTTATCCACTATTATATCTTGTACGGCCCCCGTTTTAGATATTTCTGGATATGCCACTATTAAGTAACTGGTATCAGTAACGGGATCGCTACATAGAGTTAGAATGCGGGTGTCTGCGGACCCCCTAGCAAGAAAATTTGTCGGTGTATAAAGTTGAAAAATCCATCGAGTCGAGAAGTATCAGTCCAGATTTTACGTTGCAGTACTGGTTTCTCTTCATAAATTCCCAACAGCGAACCACCCCCTTAAATTTTCAGAGATCCGTCCGACGGGCTGGCCCATAGCGAAGGGGGAAGAGGTCTCAGCCCCCTCTGAAAAAATTTGGCCAACCTTGGAAAATTTTCAACCTTGCCTGTAAGTTATTAGAAACCCTTGAATGCCCCTACTGTAAAAATGTTATCCCCCGTAGCACGGTGAGCTGGCTAAGGGCCTGCGTCCGGGCCGCCTGTCTAGGGAGCAGGTTGGTGGTAGCAGCTTGTACTATATTTAAATTTCTCCCACAGGACTACACTATCGATATGTATCTGAGACAAACATGGACCGATCGCAGGTTGTCCTTTGACAGCGGATACGGAGATTTAACCATCGGAGTCGAGTATATGAAGAGCATTTGGATTCCGGACACATTTTTCCCGAACGAGAAAAAATCGTTTTTCCACGACGCCACAACGCACAATTCGTTTTTGCGGATCACATCGGCGGGTGATGTGCTCACAAGTCAAAGGTGCGTATAAGCAATCTACAATTTGTCGCCCGACAACTTGTCGCCCAACAGTGTCCGAAATCCAATTACTAAGTCTAAGCATAAGCCTAAGCCTAAGCATTTATTATGATCGACAAATTGTCGAAGTCGATGAAATTTCGGATTACAAGTTGTCAAACGTCGAGTTGTCGGGCGACGAATTATCAGAACAGGGGGTAAACAGTATTATAAGCATATTCCTAAGCCTACACGTAAGCCTAAGCCTAAAGCGTTGAGCATATTCCTAAGCCTAAGTCTAAGCCTATGCCAAGCTGAAAAATTAGTCTAAAGCTTAAGCTTACTCTATTACAGTACCGCAGAAAAACGTTCCGCCCCTGATCTTTACATAAGCCTATTATGGTTATTTTAGGCAGCATATTAATATTTGTTAAGCCTAAAAACAGGCACGCAAAATTGAACAAATGGATTGACCATCCCGTATTTTATTTGCTAACTAAGTATCAAACAAGACCTTAATACAAATACATAATTTGCTCTTAGATCTGTCGCATCCCAATCTTAGATTTGTAACCTCCAAGTCCACGGATACACACGCCGGTGGACAATGTAGTTTCACAGTAGGGTTCAACCGGAATTCCTGTTCCGGTCGGAATTCCTGCAAAAATTCAATTGCTGTTCCTGTTCCTGCATTCAAAGAGGCAGAAACCGTCCTGATGTGTTTTCGCAAAACTTAATGATGAAATACCTGAAAATTCCCTTAAGCCATTTTTTGGAAAGTTTTGTAAAAAGCCCAACAGTAATTCGGTGATGAAAATTATTCAAATTCCGCTTCCTGTTCCTGTTCCGGCAAAATTTAGTTCCTGTTGTAACCCTGTTTCACAGTTTTTCAAAAGGCGACGCTAAACAATTCTCAAATGTATATAGCAACTATTATCAGTTAATAATAGGTTTTCAAACTCACTAACTGTCGCAGTTGTTGAAGTAAAAATTGATACAGAAGTAGAGCAAATCATATGCTAAAAATGTGCTAAATTTTGAGTCTTACCATTTACTGGTTCCAAATTTACAAGATCTATCACCAACTAGTGATAGATGCTACACATATTTGAGCATACGAGCCTAAGTCTAAGACTAATCGTAAATATAACTATTAGCCTATAATAACCTAACCCTGTTCTAATATCAACCCCAGTTGAAAACGTTTCAGTTATGCAAGTTCTTTAAATTTAATTCCTAGAACCCTGTCGTGGCTTCCCCCTAAAGCCCGCAAAATAGAATTCTCCCCCCACAAAATTTCAAAATACGGAAGCACTAAATTTTTGATTTATCCTTAAATTCAAAAATTAAACATATCTTTTCGCTCACTAACGCTCAATAGATTAAGGATAATATATTCGTCCAGCAAAATGTTGATATTTCTTAATTTTGGGAACGACCACCGGGGGGTTGGTATTAACTTTACTGTAATCTCACTTTACTCACACCCAGTGGCCTTCAGGGATTCTTTGTTGGACTTGAGTTGGCTGCCTCACGGACCCGTAGCCAAAGGGGGGCAGGGGGGTTCAGCCCCTCTCGAGAAATTCTCCCTAGAAAATTTTCAACCTTGCTTGTAACTCATTGAAAACCCTCGAACGCCCCTAGTGAAAAATTTTTGAGGCTACGGGTCAGCTGGCCAGGTTGAAATTAAATTTTAACAAATTCTGTATGTTTTGTATCGTTTCCAAGTACAATTTGAAGTTTTGTATTCGAATAATTGCTAACTTTTGATATATTTTTATCGCCGTTTTAGACTGTAAAAAAGTCTTAGTGAAGTTTGCAACGCTGATTTTAAAAATTTTATTTTGGATTTAGTAAAGTTAGCAACGCTGATTTTAAAAATTTTATTTTTGAATTTAGTAGCAACGCTTATTTTAAGAATTTTATTTTGAATTTGATTTCAGATTAACCGTGATTGCGACTTGCCCGATGGAACTTCAACTATTTCCACTTGATTCACAACGTTGTCATTTAGAAATTGAAAGTTGTAAGCACACTTGGCCCGTGTAAATTAAACTTTCTAAGCTCACACTGAGGGTTGCGCTATACAGTATTGTGCCGAACGTCGGTTGTTTTGCGTCAAAGTACACCGCTTCGCGCATACCCAAATTTGTTTGATGGCGCCGGTGCGGCAGCTTTTTGTATTGAAATGTAAATTTTCATAAAATTAAATTTTTTGGTCCCAAGTCCTCGTACAGAAAAGCAGTGGCGCATGCGGTGAGTATAGCGCAACCCGAACGGATGTTAGCAAACCATCTTAGCGTCTACTCAGTTGTAGCCATTTCATTTCAATAGCAGCTTAAAATTCGTTATCTTACAATTGGACATCAATAATAAACTTTCCCACAAGGCACCACAGGTAACGCGGATGATGCATTATGTTTTCAAAAGGAAATCGAACTAACCAGTAATATTTGATTTTTCAATTCATTATCTATGCCCTTATTCTCAAATATATATAGCACCTATCATCACTTAGAAATAAGTTTTCAAACAAGCACAGTACGGCAGCTATAAATGTCAAACTCGATTGAGAATTAGGAACAACGCAATGCAGATAATGTGCCAAATTTCAAAGTTGTCGATTGGCTGGTTCCAAATTTATAAGTCTTATCACTATCGGGTGATAGGTGTTATATGCATTTAAGAATGCGGGCCCTAGACCCAATTGTTTCTATCTTTAAGGTTCCCCGTAACCACAGCGAAGTACTCTGTATGTTATTGCTCAACTTACGATTAACGTTGTCGGTTTGGGAACGCTCTGCAGATCATACGGTTGACCCATGTTACTTTAAGGGGCGTCCAGGTTTCTGGAGGGTCTATAAAAGGGTAGGTTTAGATTCTAGATTACATTTTTTTGCTTAGGCTTAGGGTTAGGCTTAGGCTTAGGCTTAGGGTTAGGCTTAGGTATACGGTTAATCTCCTGTTACGCCCCTTAAAGTAATATTGGCCATACGGTTTCGCGGCGTATTCATATACGTACCTTGTAGTACTAAACTGTGCGGTATATAGAGCCATTGTAGCGAAACGTTTGCATGGCTGCGTAGCTGATTGGTTGGACCTGTAATCCGCACGCCGTGGGTTCAAATCCCATTCAAAACAAAATTTTCGTACAGGGCACAATATGGTACTGCTTAAATTAGCAATAAATCTTTAATATTTCAGATGGTTACTCAACCCGAGATATTATTTATCGGTGGGCAAAAGGCGATGCGTCCGTTGTTCAATCGCCTTATAAGTTGCCACAGTTTCGTGTTAACGGATTTTTTATTCGCGAAAAGCAACAAATTCTAAGCACAGGTAAAGCCTTATATTCACACATTCAAGTTTTTGCTGAGAGAACTCGCAACTGCAAATTGCACCCAGAACTTGTATTTTTTCATCAGCCAATGAGAAAGCGGCTGTAATAAATTTAGTGAACTTGCATGGTTATTCACACATGTGATTCCTAGCTATGATTTTTAATGATATATTTTCAGCAGCAAGTTTTTCAAAGGGATTTTGGATAAAACTTGCACGTGCAAGTTGCGGATGCAAGTTCTCGCAGCAAACACTTGCACGTGTAAATAGTGTTTAATAATATTTATTTTAGTCGTCCAAGACGATATTCTTCAGCTAAAAATAAAGTGGATGCTTAAATTTACGGAAAATGGCTTAAACGCAATATTAAACAGAAAACATAAAATCTCTAATCGCACGGTTTCAAGTTTTTACAACGAGAACTTGCGGCTGCAACTTATATTAATTAGCTTGCTGCTATTTGCACCGAAACATTTTTTCATTCTGAATCTTGTACATAAGGCTACATGACGAAACAAATTGCACACGACTGAAGTGAACATCAAACGAAACCTATATTATCAGTCTGGCCAATGAGCATACATTTATTCGACTTATAAGGCTTTTCGTATATTTAGCTAATTCATTCAATATATTTAGCATGTATAAATTGCAGCTGCAAGTTCTACGTACGAATTTTCGATAAAACTTGCAGCTGCAAAAAATAGTTGACGCGTGAAGAAAATTTTGCTCGAAATTTCTTGATTTTGAAACGCTTTCAAATTCTACAAATTTCAATGTTGTGCGCAATAAATGTAGTCTTAGTGTTTCACCATTGCGGTGACCTGCGAAATATTGAACAAATTTGATGTTTGAACTAATTCAAGCTTCTTGATTAAATTCTGAACATTTCAATTATTTCACAAATCCTTAATAACATAGTTTGATATCGGCCAATCAAATTACAGATGCAATAAATTCAATCGACTGAAAATAGCGTTACACGTGTGAAATAAATTTAATAGTATGATTTCCAGTGAATTATTTGCAGCTGCAAGCACTCGCAATCTGATTTGTGACCAAATTTGCCCATGCAAGTTGCGCGTGCCAATTTTTGCTGCAAAAACTTGCATATGTGAACATGGCTTAATCCGTATACTTTATCGTAATCCCGCGCGGCAATCATGACGCAACCCTTAGCGTGACGCTATACCTGTCCGACGCAACCGCAACTCAAAAATATGCCTCGCCACGCGTCAATTCTTGCGGCGGCAGACGGCGCCGGTCGGCACCGGACTGTAATAAAATAGCCACAAGTGTAGTGCCACGTTTAAATTAACATCGACCAACGTATTTCCACACTGCAAAATAATGGTGAGCCAAATTGACTCTTTCCGAAATAGACTTTTCCGGACAACACAAAACAGAGTCAAAATTCGACTGTGCCAGAGTCAAATCTGACTCGCTCAATTTGACTCACCATTTTTTGTGCAGTGCAGCGTCGTTCACTACATTACTGACATATTTTGTCCCGATTACGTATCTGTAGCACCGGTAATTTCTCTCAAACCCCCCCTGTGCTCTCATTTTTACCAGTTATTGCCCTACACTGTAAATTTCAGTGAATCGATTTTAACTCAGAATGAGTTATATCACTCAACCTGAGTTAGGATTATCAGACTGAGCGTTCTGATTCAATTAAACTCATTCCGAGTTAATTAAGCAACTTACCCAAAATCAACTCAACTCAGAGCGAGAATCAACTCAACTCATATTGAGTAATGTTTAATAATATTAATTCAAAAATAATTAACTCACTGGTGGAGTTGATTAATCAGCTCATTGCAATTTACAGCGGATATTGTCTTCCAGGTAACTATTCGCGTCTTTCGTGTACGTTCAAATTTACACGAAGTATCGGGTTCTACTTAATCCAGGTCTATTTGCCTTCGCAACTCATTGTAATCATCAGTTGGGTGTCGTTTTGGCTGAGTCGGGACGCAACCCCAGCACGAGTTGCGCTTGGAGTCACAACGGTGTTGACGATGACTACGTTGATGACAACAACCAATGCAGCGATGCCTAAGGTGTATATCGAAGCAGGGGCAAATCCGCTTTAAAGGGGGTTCACGCGTTGAGATTGGCATAAGTTAAGCGATAATTTGACACTTAGCCGAGGCGTCCGGTGTAACATTTTTCGATTTTAAACTTGCCAGATTTTTTTGCGTAAATACGAAGCCAGGCTCACGAAGTCCCAAAGAGCCCCCATGGATTCACCCCTGGTGAGTTTGGGAGAAGACGCCAAAAAGCCTTCATTTCTGTACAGGGACCTTGGGACCGAAAAATCAATTTTGTGAAAAAGGAGAAATGCACAGCGAAAAGTTTTGTAATAATTTTTATATATATAAACAAGAGACAGCATATATATGCAAATTAGAACACATTCTTAAAAAGTTTTGTGAGCAATATTTTACGGTTGCAAATGTGCAATCACGTTGACTAGTATATATTATTTCGACGACTACGATAATAAAATATTAGTAACTCAGTGATACCTAAGCTTTTAGCTGAGATGTAGATAGGGTGATGGTCTGCTAGGAGACCCTTCGTCTTCATACGAGTAAAATTTTTTGGCTCCTCCCTGGAAAAGTTTTAGCGAATGTGGAATACCATAATTATGTTCATAATTACAACCAAAAATGTATTTGACAAGAGTGTGCAACTGGGTACATTTTGTGTACCAATGTTTGTTTTTAGGTTTCGTACATCAAATCAATCGACATATACTTGATAACGTGCTTTTTCATGGTATTCGCAACACTTCTGGAGTACGCAATCGTAGGGTATATGAACAAAAAGCTACGGATGAAAAAAGAAACTGGCCTCAAAAATCCGTATTCGGCTTCAAACGGCATTTCAAATCCCTTGGCCGGATATTCCGCTTCCGAAAAAGACCCGCAACCGGAAGAAAACTGGAAGTCAGGTCCTGTTCTACCGGTGAACGGTATAAGCTTAACATCAAAGGTACCGCTGCTCAATACTACTGTGGGACGAAATAACCCAGTACAAAGTTATGGGACATCAGGCGTAACGCCGCCGACAAGTAGAGATACGTACTGCTCCAGTCCTGGAGGTATGGGCAGTCTACAGGGTGAAATCAGTACCTCAGGGGGTTATTCGACAAATTTCAGGACAACATCCCCCCAAGGCCACCAGCCTCCGTCACAAGTTTCCTACTATCAACAACAACCAATTTATGCAACTTCAACTCAAGGTCGAAATTCAACTGTTGCGAAAGTAAGTTGAAACTATTTTTTCCAGCGTTCGAATTCAGTTATTTTTCACTTTACAGTCACCGAAATGATTTGCAACTGTACAAAAGTTAGTGTAAATTTTAAAATTGTCACTCGTTAACCTTACCTTTAATCGTTTAATTCAAGTATTTCACCGCAGGTGTGTTATTTTTTTTACCTGTAGTTTCAGTCACAATGTTAGCTTTTCGTTGCTATAACCTTATTGTTGTGTTTTAAAAACTCAGCCTGCTTTGCGCAATGCGCAAAAGTTAGCGAATGCACAACAGTCTGCATGCAAATTTTCTTTTCGCAGAACAATCACGTTTCTGTTCTTAGAAAATACTGTAAACAAAGTAATACAGGAAAGCAACGCAAAATACGCATGTGGGGTATTCCAGCTTTAATCTTTTAATTATAGATTTTCTGTGGTTTTTCATAGAGAGAGAGCTATATCAAATTGTTACTATCTATAATATTTAAGATGGAACGCCCCACATACGTATTTTGGGCAAAATTTAAGCATTCCTTGTTAACAACAGTTTCATATCGTATAGACGGGATTGTTCTATAATTAGAAAATTTGCACTCAGATTTTTATTCACTCGCTAACTCTTTTGCACATTGCGCAAAGTTGGACGACCAGTTAAGACAACAAATCTTGCCAAAATTGCAAAAAAATTTTACAGCGAGCGTTTTACCTTTCCTATATTTTTCATCTATTAAGCATTTAACAAAACATATATGCAGACTACGATGAACTATTAGCATCTCAAACTTTTGTGAAACTTTAAGACTGCTGAAGAAATAGAACATTTAATTGCACCTAAACCAGTTATTGAATGAAGGCCAGAAATCTGTTGGTGCTGGATTTTAATTTTAAACCAATTTTTTGATTATAACCAGTAGTGTTACATGGTTTTAGTTTTACCTAAAACTGAAAGGTACCCTAAAATTAATAGTGTCTAACATACATTTTGTAATATTAATATTAATACCCGTACGTAGTCTCAGTAGTTATAGCTCTGTGTATGTACTTTAGTTAATTAATGTTACTAATGGGAATTTTCATCACAATGTGTACTGGTAAACAATATTGTCAAAATCTCGCCAATTTGTTCCTCGTAATTGTACAAATATCTGAAAGAAACCGCACAAAACAGACAAATGTTGTAAAATGTTGCATAATTTCGCTACCGAAATTGCCGGAACCTGTGGCAGAAATTCGACCAAAGCTGGAGCAGGAAGTCGATTTTCTGCCGGAGCCGGAGTCGGAGCCAGATCACTGGTTGTACCCTGATATTCACAAATGTGTGTAGCATCGATCAACAGTTGATGATATGTATTGTAAATTTCGAAAGCACAAGAGTGGGTTTCGAAATTGAGTACAAATTTCTCATTCAATCGCATCTGTGTCGATTTTTAGATATGCAACTGGCAGGCAGTTTGCTTATTTAAAACCTATTTTACTTAAGCCCTATTCACACGGGCAAGTTTTTGCTGCGAGAACTTGCAGCTGCAACTTGCAATTGCAAGTTTTGTCCAAAATCATGTTCGAAAAACTTGCAGCTGCAAATGATTCATTAAAAATCACAGCTGGGAATTTAGTTCACTTGTGTGAATAACTATGCAAGGTCACAGAATTTATTGCAGCCGCTTTCTCATTGGCTGATGAAAAAATGCAAGTTCTGCGTGCAATTTCCAACTGCAAGTTCTCGCAGCAAAAACTTGCACTTGTGAATAGGGCTTACTGGTGATAGATGCTACTCACATTTGAAAATATCAACTTTACGAGCTTAACGATTGAACTAAAATATTCTATACAGAGATTGCATTTTGGTTTTCGGAACAGTAAATGTTCAGACTGAAATGCTCTTAATATACCGCTAAACTCGTCGCCTCAAGAGCCAGAACGGCTTGAACTCTAGAAAAGTAGGAACTGGTAACAAAAATTTCGGCCTATTTGTAAACTTATGCACCAAAACCTTTGCATGCCCCTACGAAATTTTTGTGACTGATAGGACTAAATTCACTGAACCATTTTCAGGTGCTACATCGTACGGCAAATAGCTACCGCAAACTATTGACAAAATCTAACCCCCCCACCGGTAAGTTAGCCGCGAATAAACCTTCTGTTCAACTCAAAACCTCGAGGCCGCCTTATCGATTTCCGGTTCCTCCGGTTACAACTTCGCTAGACCGAACCGTCAGTCAACAACGTTTTCCACCCCCGTATCGATCAATTTTAAAAGATTCAAACGCAAACAGCATCACAACAATCGTATCCCCTTTTTCAAGAGGATACCTGTCCCCACCAGCGTGCACCTGTGACCCATCGGCAACTCTGCAAGACCGGCACACTTCAAAATCACCGCCAACCCCTAGTTCCGGCTTGCCACATTTTGCCCATTTAGCATCCGGTGGATATCAGTTAAATTTTTCCAGGGGTGAACCGCCTGGACTTCCGTCTGATTATCCGCCCATAAACCAAGCAGACGCTGCAACGATCGCTGCCGTATCCCGTTTATCGCTTAGTCGGGGCTCAAGGGCAAGTCTTAGTTTAGCGGCGGCGGTCGCAACGCCTCATGGAAGTTTGAGGATTGCGCGACCGAAACGGAAACGGATCAACTGGATCAATCCATCAGCCATTGATAAATATTCACGAGCTGTGTTCCCTATATTTTTCGCTGTTTTTAACGCTCTTTATTGGATTATTTACTTCCGGGTTAGCGACTTAAAAGCGAACGATGTCGCTTTTGATTGATTCGCTACCGGAACTTAAAACAAAGCTCACCGACACCCACCGTATTCGCCACCCCCTCAAATACTATTTTGGCCACTTAAGTGATAATTAATGACTAAAATATTAAATAGAAACGAATTTTTGAAACAAAATTAAATATGGATTCCGCCGATTCGATATTTGTTTTCGGGTTCGCGATTTCAAACCAGACAACCGTTGTTTTAAGCCAAGGACGTAGCCAGAAAATTTATTTCTAGACGATATAGCCAGGTCTATGAAATTTTCCAAGACCAACCTTAACAAGCGTGAACAACGGATTGACCTCTGTAGGTTTATTCTGAAGCCTGTAAAAGTGTCCTTTTCGAGTCTGGAGGAATTTCGAGAGATATAAAACACTATATCCCTAGTATACGCTCTTGCGTTTGAGTAAATTCGCTAGAATCGACGCGTCGAATACTTTTGATTGGTCAAAACCGGCATTTAAAAACGACCAAAATATTGGTTCTCAAAAAATGGCAAATCACGATTATTCAATAAAGCAGCGTGTTTATATAAACGACAGTGGCGAATGCTGATTGGTGCATCCGTTGGCTGAAATATGGTTCAGATGGGACCATAGCTATCGTTGTGTGAACCTAGGGCAATGGGGGCTTGCCGCCCTTCCTGCAGGAATTTCGTCCCATGTAAAGATTATAGGCGGAACGTATTCCTGTAGGACTGCAGTAGAATCTTTAGACGATTTTTTGCCTAGGCTTAGGGACCATTGTAAGCAACAGGGGCGGAACAGTATTCTAAGCATATTCCTAAGCCTAAGCCTAAGCCTAAGCCAAGCAAAAGTTAGTCTAAATCTTGAACTTACTCTCTTCTAGTCCACCAGAAAAACGTTCCGCCCCTGATCTTTACATGGGCTTAAGTATAAACTCATTATTTCGCTTAGGTTTAGGCCTAAGAAAATGTTTATACTACTGTTACGGCCCTGTTCTATACATTGGCCCCGATTTTGGAAATTGTTTCTAGGAATGGTTTTTGAAGCAAAATCAGTATATATTCTGGTGTAAATTATGTCGCGTTAGTCGTTCATAAGTAAATTATCTCTAATGCTTTGGTAATTTGGCGGAAACCAACAAACATGAAGACATGTCTGTAATGGTAGCAATTTTTGGAACTACGCAGCGAATCCGAAGATGAAACGATGAGTTTTGAAACTCATTTTCGTTTTGGTTATTCTCGGTCGTGATTATATACGGGACACTGTAAATTCCAAAGAGTTGATTAATCAATTTCACTAGAAAACTAGTCCTCTGTAAATCAATATCAATAAACATTAACTCGCTTTGATTTGAGTTAATTTCGCGTAAGTTAATTAACTCACAAAACATAACTCAACTCAGAATTGTGTGTTCTGAAAGTCCTCAGACTAAATGATTCAACTCATTCTAAATTAAAATCAATTCACTGGAATTTACACTGTATGCTTTGACTGACTGTTGCACCTGTTACCAGTTGGTTGTCGGGTCTGAAAAGTTTGTAGCAGCTGCGAATGAATGTTTTTCAAACTAATTTTTGAACGACAGCATGGCGCGTAGCGTGGGATGCCTGCGGACCTAGACCCACAAACCTTATGGCGCGTAGTCAGGGACGCTTGAGGATCTCGACCCACAAACTTTGAAGCAGATAACATTCTGCGACTGTTACAAACGGAATTAATATTAAAATTACGTCTTACAGCACAAAGTATCGATCCGATCTTACTGATGAAGCGATTAAATCGACTTTTATTTTAAAATTGTTCCAAACTTTCCGCTCACTTCGCTCGCGAATTCACTAAGACTCAATATTCAATCGTAACTCCTGGTTGATTATACTCCTCCGATGACTATCAGAATTCAGAATTTTAAGTTGATTTAATTCATTCTGACTTAATTAATCAACTCTTCCAGAGTCAACTCAACTCAACATGCTAACTGGTATATATGGCAATAGTAAGTTTGACAACGCTTTTATGGAGTGCATTCCGATCTGTAATTTGTGATTTCAAATCGCACACCGTTTAGAATATTGTAGCTGCATGCACCAAAGCATCACCAGTCGGATCCAGAGGGGGTGGAGCGTACGCCACCCCGTCAGAAAATTTTTTTGCGATATAAAGATAAGGTCCCTACCTTAATACAATATTCCCCTCAGAAAATTAGTACATAATTAGCATATAGCAAAAATTGGGTTACATAACTTTTTCCATCCCGAACTTCCTCATGCCCAGAAAGTGGCGCTTATATATGCCATTTAGGTCAGTATTTAATGTAAATCTCCTGGTTCAGGTTATCCCATTTAGAACAATGGCCTATCTTACCTTATAAGGGGCGTAACTGTAGCTTAACCCTTTCTCACATGAATATTTTCTATTTCCCCTGAGACCTACTTTTATGCTAGGATTCGCGAATTCACTAAGACTCAATATTCAATCGTAACTCCTGGTTGATTATACTCCTCCGATGACTATCAGAATTCAGAATTTTAAGTTGATTTAATTCATTCTGACTTAATTAATCAACTCTTCCAGAATCAACTCAACTCAACATGCTAACTGGTATATATGGCAATAGTAAGTTTGACAACGCTTTTATGGAGTGCATTCCGATCTGTAATTTGTGATTTAAAATCGCACACCGTTTAGAATATTGTAGCTGCATGCACCAAAGCATCACCAGTCGGATCCAGAGGGGGTGGAGCGTACGCCACCCCCGTCAGAAAATTTTTTTGCGATATAAAGATAAGGTCCCTACCTTAATACAATATTCCCCTCAGAAAATTAGTACATAATTAGCATATAGCAAAAATTGGGTTACATAACTTTTTCCATCCCGAACTTCCTCCTGCCCAGAAAGTGGCGCTTATATATGCCATTTAGGTCAGTATTTAATGTAAATCTCCTGGTTCAGGTTATCCCATTTAGAACAATGGCCTATCTTACCTTATAAGGGGCGTAACTGTAGCTTAACCCTTTCTCACATGAATATTTTCTATTTCCCCTGAGACCTACTTTTATGCTAGGATTCGAACTCCAGTGATTGGAGTGGGAGGAGTATACCATCACCACTCAGCTATAGGAGCTTCGCGCTGGACCCGAGGGGGCTCTCGCGTCTTGTGGTGATTTAGTACTATGTATACGTGTTGCAATTGTTAAACACGGTGCGATATATATTATTTAACGTATATGCACTGCGCTGAGTTGCCTATAGGCAACTCAATGTGAGAAGGGGCTATAGATAGTAAACTGAAAATTTTTCGCTTAAGCATATTCCTAAGCCTAAGCCTAAGCCTAAGCGTTGGAAAAATGTGTTTCTAAGCCTAACCCTAAAACCTAAGCCTAAGCGTAAGCCTGAGCCAAAAAATGTAATCTAGAATCTAAACCTACTCTTTTATGGACCCACCAGACACCAGAGCGCCCCTTAAAGTAACATGGGCCAGAACAATGATATCGACTGAACCTATCAAGACATGCGATACCAATTAATTGTCAATTAATGTAGTTATTTATTCGTATTTGGTTTTCCTACCTCAAACTGTGCATCTATGTTTACCTTTACCTATATTTTAAATCGTTGTAAACACAAACTATTTGGCCCACGTAAACTGACTCTATTACAGCCCCTCCGGAAAACGATCCGACCCTGTTCTAGACATTGGCCAACTATTTAATTCCACATGTTTCCAAATAAGTGCCGGAGCAGGCTAGGATGGGCGCCGTCAAAATTCTCAGAGTTGGGGTTTCTTGCAGTGAACTAGATATTTTTCAAGTTTTTGGTTTAAATTATTGTTATGAGGGCCTCTTAAAAGGTGCCCCCCCCCAAATGGAGGAAATGAAGATGGCTGCTCCGGTTCGGTTACGAGCTATTTAAGGTGCTTTTGAGTTCAGCGAAACAGATTGCACTGTGCGTGTACAGCAGGGTACAACTGGAGGTCTGCCTGTGGCTATGGCAGATAATCGGCCTCCGACTCCGGCTCCGGCAGAAAATCGGCCTTCGGCTCCGGCCCCGGTAGAATGTTTGCCGTAGGTTCCAGCATTTTCGATAGTAAAATTTTCTGCAAAATTTATGTTAAGCGGGTTTTGTTTTATTGTTGTCACGATTTTCAGGAGAGAATTTCCGAAATTGTGCAAAACATTAGCGTAAAACCAAGCAACTAAACAACATTTTGCAGATATTGGTTAAAATTAACTGATTAACCATCATTTTTACTGCCTAATTTCGCCTTACCTCCGGCTCCGATTCCGTCTCTGGCTCCGGCAAATTTTGTTGACCTTCGGCTTCGACTCTGGTATTTTTCACCTCGGGTTGCACTCTGGTGCACACCAGTATATTAATGTTAAATGTATAAACATTTAAACTCGCAAATTTAGAAGTTAGGTGATTTAGTTTTAAAATCTTATAAAATAAGAATTTAACGAGCTTCCGTGTCGATTGCCCTGTGTAGCGGGCCGGACCGGAACGGAATTTGTCTACGGATCGGTCAGCGTCCGTTCAATCCACGCTCAATCCGCGGTGTGACTTTCGAACCGATCCGGTTCCACGCGTAAGTAGAGTTGTACGCGATCAGCGGGTTTCTGTGGGAAAACGCGTGATGGGTCAAAAAAGTTTGGACGTGGGAATATCCGAGTAAAATTATTCTAAGCGCCAGTAGAAATCTATTATTCTTTAAACCAATTTTATGCAATTCACATTTTGGCCATTATTTTAACGGCTCATATTACTTTTAGGGCCGTCCCAGTTTCTGGTGGCTCTGTAAAACAGTAGGCTTGCATTCTAGACCACATGTTTTGCTTAGGTTTAGGCTTAGGCTTAGGAATACGCTTTTGCAACGCTTAGGCTTAGGCTTTGGCTTAGGAATACGCTTTTGCAATGCTTAGGCTTAGGCTTAGGTTAGGAATACGCTTTTGCAACGCTTAGGCTTTGGCTTAGGCTTAGGAATACGCTTTTGAAATGCTTTGACTTAGGCTTAGGCTTAAGCTTAGGAATACGCTTTTGCAACACTTAGGCTTAGGCTTAGACTTAGAAATTTCGCCTAATCTACTGTTACGGCCCTAAAAGTAATGTTGGCCATTTAAAGTGTGTAGTTTTACCACACTACCAACTCTGGTTCAAGCTTTGACAAACTTTGCTGACAATCGGCACGCGGGTAATTTTCACATCCATTTCTACCATGCCAGCTACTTAAAATTTATACCACGCTCGGGCCCATGTAAACATCAGGGGCGGAACGTTTTTTTGTATGACTTGAATAGAATAAGCTTAAGCTTTAGACTAATTGTTTTTGCTTGGCTTATGCTTAGGCTTAGGCTTAGACCTAGAAATAAACTCATTCATATGCTTAGGCTCAGGCTTGGGCTTAGGTTTAGGCTTAGCAATAAGCTATGCTGTTCCGCCCCTGTTCTTTACAATGGCCCACGCTTGTAGCCAGGAGGGGGTAGTCAAGTAGACCCCCAATCTACGAAATAAGAAACGTTTTTTGACTGTAAGAAAAGATTATTTAATATTTATCAAATTACGTCCGGCTACTTGCTTGCTTCGCTCGCTAGGGTTTTTGTCGTTTCACCCGCATGTAAAGGCGAATTCAGCGATAAACTCACCCTGTCAAACACACAAAACTTACCGTTTTGTTGTCAACCTTTCCGCTCGTTTCGCTGGTGAATTGTTCCGCCCCTCGAACAGCCCGCAAAGAAAGCCAAACCCAACAAAAAACCCAAAGAACAGGTCGAACAGTATTTTGAGCATATTCTTAAGCCTAAGACATGCCTAAGCCTAAGCGCAATATGAATGAGCAGATATCCCAAGCCTAAGCCTAAGCCTAAGCGTAATAAGAATGAGATATTCCCTAAGCCTAAGACTATGCCTAAGCCTAAGCGTAATAAGAAGAATGAGCATATTCCTAAGCCTAAGCCTAAAGCCTAAGCGTAATAAGAATGAGATATTCCTAAGCCTAAGCCTAAGCCCATAAATCATTCCCCCCCAAGCGAAAAGAATAGCAGATTCCCAGCTAAGCCTAAGCCAAGCAAAATTAGCTTGCCTAGCTTACTCTATTGCAGTCCCAAAAGAAAACGTTCCCCCCTGAACGCACATGGGCCTAAAAGTTTTATTGATTATCAGGCGAGTATATCCGCAAAATTACTTTGCCCGTGAACCAGCCCGCTTATAGTTCGAGGGGGGAACAATTCACCAGCGAAACGAGTGGTAAAGGTTGACAACAAAACGGTAAGTTCTGTTCCCTGACAGGGGTGAGTTTATCGCTGAAAATTCGCCTTTACATGCGGGTGAAACGACAAAAACCCTAGCGAGCGAAGCAAGCAAGTAGCCGGACGTAATTTGATAAATATTAAATAATCTTTTCTTACAGTCAAAAAACGTTTCTTATTTCGTAGATTGGGGGTCTACTTGACTACCCCCTCCTGGCTACAAGCGTGGGCCATTGTAAAGAACAGGGGCGGAACAGCATAGCTTATTGCTAAGCCTAAACCTAAGCCCAAGCCTGAGCCTAAGCATATGAATGAGTTTATTTCTAGGTCTAAGCCTAAGCCTAAGCATAAGCCAAGCAAAAACAATTAGTCTAAAGCTTAAGCTTATTCTATTCAAGTCATACAAAAAAACGTTCCGCCCCTGATGTTTACATGGGCCCGAGCGTGGTATAAATTTTAAGTAGCTGGCATGGTAGAAATGGATGTGAAAATTACCCGCGTGCCGATTGTCAGCAAAGTTTGTCAAAGCTTGAACCAGAGTTGGTAGTGTGGTAAAACTACACACTTTAAATGGCCAACATTACTTTTAGGGCCGTAACAGTAGATTAGGCGAAATTTCTAAGTCTAAGCCTAAGCCTAAGTGTTGCAAAAGCGTATTCCTAAGCTTAAGCCTAAGCCTAAGTCAAAGCATTTCAAAAGCGTATTCCTAAGCCTAAGCCAAAGCCTAAGCGTTGCAAAAGCGTATTCCTAACCTAAGCCTAAGCCTAAGCATTGCAAAAGCGTATTCCTAAGCCAAAGCCTAAGCCTAAGCGTTGCAAAAGCGTATTCCTAAGCCTAAGCCTAAACCTAAGCAAAACATGTGGTCTAGAATGCAAGCCTACTGTTTTACAGAGCCACCAGAAACTGGGACGGCCCTAAAGTAATATGAGCCGTTAAAATAATGGCCAAAATGTGAATTGCATAAAATTGGTTTAAAGAATAATAGATTTCTACTGGCGCTTAGAATAATTTTACTCGGATATTCCCACGTCCAAACTCTTTTTGACCCATCACGCGTTTTCCCACAGAAACCCGCTGATCGCGTACAACTCTACTTACGCGTGGAACCGGATCGGTTCGAAAGTCACACCGCGGATTGAGCGTGGATTGAACGGACGCTGACCGATCCGTAGACAAATTCCGTTCCGGTCCGGCCCGCTACACAGGGCAATCGACACGGAAGCTCGTTAAATTCTTATTTTATAAGATTTTAAAACTAAATCACCTAACTTCTAAATTTGCGAGTTTAAATGTTTATACATTTAACATTAATATACTGGTGTGCACCAGAGTGCAACCCGAGGTGAAAAATACCAGAGTCGAAGCCGAAGGTCAACAAAATTTGCCGGAGCCAGAGACGGAATCGGAGCCGGAGGTAAGGCGAAATTAGGCAGTAAAAATGATGGTTAATCAGTTAATTTTAACCAATATCTGCAAAATGTTGTTTAGTTGCTTGGTTTTACGCTAATGTTTTGCACAATTTCGGAAATTCTCTCCTGAAAATCGTGACAACAATAAAACAAAACCCGCTTAACATAAATTTTGCAGAAAATTTTACTATCGAAAATGCTGGAACCTACGGCAAACATTCTACCGGGGCCGGAGCCGAAGGCCGATTTTCTGCCGGAGCCGGAGCTCGGAGGCCGATTATCTGCCATAGCCACAGGCAGACCTCCAGTTGTACCCTGCTGTACACGCACAGTGCAATCTGTTTCGCTGAACTCAAAAGCACCTTAAATAGCTCGTAACCGAACCGGAGCAGCCATCTTCATTTCCTCCATTTGGGGGGGGGCACCTTTTAAGAGGCCCTCATAACAATAATTTAAACCAAAAACTTGAAAAATATCTAGTTCACTGCAAGAAACCCCAACTCTGAGAATTTTGACGGCGCCCATCCTAGCCTGCTCCGGCACTTATTTGGAAACATGTGGAATTAAATAGTTGGCCAATGTCTAGAACAGGGTCGGATCGTTTTCCGGAGGGGCTGTAATAGAGTCAGTTTACGTGGGCCAAATAGTTTGTGTTTACAACGATTTAAAATATAGGTAAAGGTAAACATAGATGCACAGTTTGAGGTAGGAAAACCAAATACGAATAAATAACTACATTAATTGACAATTAATTGGTATCGCATGTCTTGATAGGTTCAGTCGATATCATTGTTCTGGCCCATGTTACTTTAAGGGGCGCTCTGGTGTCTGGTGGGTCCATAAAAGAGTAGGTTTAGATTCTAGATTACATTTTTTGGCTCAGGCTTACGCTTAGGCTTAGGTTTTAGGGTTAGGCTTAGAAACACATTTTTCCAACGCTTAGGCTTA
>JASANG010001536.1:0-44912 GCA_030248215.1 Enoplolaimus lenunculus
AACAAACCGAATAAACGTGTTTGTGTTATCCTTATTGGCAACCTCGCCTCAGCGAGGTCGTGTTTAGATGGTTGTTCGCTCAATTTTTTATTTGCATATGCATTATGCACGTAAATTTTATGTTGGTTATAATGCACCAATGTGTTATTATTGCAATATATTATCAAAACAGAGTTTCTTAAAATGTAAATAAAGGCGTCTCTACAATACATAGGAAAGTAAACAAAAACACTAAACATGGTTAATGAAGGGATAGTTTAGGAATACACGGGTAAAGGTTAGTTTCAAAGTGTTGTTAGAATAAACAGAATCCGTGGACGTAGATGTTGAATAGTAGTGATATGCAATGGCGGATCCATGGGGGCCACCCCGGCCGTGGCCCCCCCAACAGCATCTCGACAAAAATTATATAGAGTGTCAATTGCTGTTCTACGCTGTTTATTTCTTTGTTTTATACACAATAGTATAAGCAGCTTATAATAAGCTCCGTCTTATTTCCCCCCTCTCATTTGGGACACTACAGTATGGGTCAAAAATAAGTTTATTAGCTGTGAAATTTTGGTCCCCATTTTGAGATCCTGCATCCGCCACTGGTGATATGTTAAACAACCTGTTTCGAATCGGATTTGCGGAACGTCTTACAGAATGCGTACAAATGTCCTGAGTTTAATGGCAAATTTTTTATATCTAGCACTAAATGTGTTTTGCAAGAAATTTCACTTGTTTAATTTGTTTTACACCGTGGTGTCGGTATATGTGCACGTAAGTGTATGTAAAGCAATGTTGCCACGCCTGTACGCATATACCGGTATAAGAAGTTGTTGTAATGACCGCGTGGTGTAATGGCAGCATGCTTGCGTCGAGCGCAAGACGACCCAGGTTCGATTCCCGGCGTGGTCATTAACTTTGGGCAAAACTTCAAACAGGGGTCGCGCGAACCGTATAGTACGAACATGTGGTTATTATAATCTGAATACAGTATTACAAAATTTTGAAAATTTCAATTTCTACAATGTCTCTAGTTTTATTAAATTTAAAATTACTTTTAACGTCTGCTGTCTGTAAATATTTCAAACGGTCGAGAGAGGGGTTACTAAAGGTTGAAATATATGTCGTAGCAACGCACCCACCCATAATGCATGCATACCGCCAGTTTGGTTTGTCGTTTGCCACTGTTTACGGACGAAAATATTACATGATTTTCCTTCGGTCATTGATATCTTAGTAACTGAATGAATCGGCGGTTTAGACGCACGCACACATGTTTTAGTTGAAAGGCAGGGTATAACTGGATATCCGCGTACCGTTTCCGGTAAAAATTAGGATCCGTTTTTGTTTAGAAATCGCTAAAATACCGGCATTTTTATGCTCGGGGTTTGTTGTGGCTGCAGTTTTATGTGGTTCAATTTTTCAGCACAGATATGCTGCAATTGTTCCGTGTGAAATAGAAATGACGAAATTTATCTTTAACAATTTGACATTCATACGGCAAATGCGCTGATAAAGGAGGCGCGAACGGGCGCCACCCCCATTGGTCCGACCCGACGAAAATTTTTTTCTTCATAGTTTGTACTAAAGTTTCGGTCGTTTTTGTGAAAAAAATGTTTCAAAATAACTAAACACCGTTATGGTGGCATTTTCAGCGTGTAATCAATTGCGTTTCAAACGTACCCGTGTGAAAATAGTAAGCTAACTGCATGGCTTCTCAAAGGCGGTTGGATTTTTAAAATTGTAGCATATTTGAACTTTTTATTACGTCTCTTGGTCATTCTACGACCAAATTTGAATTTTTTGAAAACTTGATTTTTAATGTCCAATCTCAGGATCCTTTTTCGGAACCCAAAGTTTCGTTGTAAAAAATTGGACAAATTATATACTATTCGACGCAGCTTGTGGCGCTGAGTCCGATTGTGTTAAAATTTTCACAGTCAGACGTCTGGTTAACGAGTTATGGTCAAATAACTGATTTGGTGCTGACACAGATCGGCGGCAGCGCGCCAAATCAATGATTTGATTATAAATCGTTAACCAGACTGTTGCGTGAAAACACAATTTAACTCTGTTCCACATGCTTCGTCGAATGGTATATAAATTGTCTAATTTTTTACCAAAAAAATTTTGGGCCCAAAGGAGGACCGTGGGACCTCAGAATCAAATTTTTCAAATATCCAAATTTGGGCGTGGAATAACCAGCGGAGGATATGAGAAGCTCAAATATACAAAAAATTTTCCAAATATAACCATTTTTGGACCAACGCCGGTGGGAAGGAATAACCAAAATAACCCAAAAAATTGCCCCCCTCGCCCGATAGGTTCTCCATATCACCGCCGTTTGTCATACGGTAGTTTTTCATTAAAATTTTACAACGCTGCGTATTGCAAGCGTGACACTAGAAGAATAAAACAATTCTTTATCCTTTTATACATCAATTTCCGTTTCCGGTTCCTGTCATTTTGATTGCTATTCGTTTCCGTTATTGTTACAATCCGTTTATACCTTGGATACGAGATAAAATACGGTTTCAGGATCGGTTCACCGTTTACTATGGCAATGTTTGGCTGGACAGATAGCGAATCGTTGTTATACAACGGTCTCATTCAAGCATTAGGTGGTTTGGTTGATTTTGTTGGCAACATTTTTGTCGGTGTCTATTTGCTCAAATAGTAAGTTTAGTTCGTGTACACTCTCTTTATATTTAAACTTAACGATTAGATGATATTTTCTAAACCTAAGCCTAAGCTTTGTGGAAAAGCATACAAGAGCCGTGGGTGTGTATTTTATTCCGTTCAGCAAGCATGACACAGCCTATTGGTCTAGAGGCGATTTTATAGACTGTGTATGATACAAAGAACAAGCCATTCAGGTCAGTAGCCAACTCACCTTGCTGGGGGATTTTCAAGAGGGGCATTCAAGGGTTGTCAATGTCTTGCAAGGAAGATTAAAAATCTTCTAGGGAGGGCCAAAATTTTTGCAGGGGGGCTGATTTAACTTGGCCCCACCCTTGGCTACGCGCCCGCAGCCCTTGGAAATGGTTATCGAACGTTACTCCGCATTTCCGAATTTCTGGCTGTGCCGAAGGCAAATGCTCCTTGTGTGATCTATTGAGACTGTTTGTTTAGTCCACTGTGGCCACAGTATCGTTCACACTGTAAATCCCAGGGAACTTATTTCAATTCAGAATGCGTTGAATCGTGGAATGTCCGTTAGTGGATAGCGTCGATAAGTCCTAATTAGAGTCCATAAAATAGAGCAAAGCATACGAATAGCCCAATCTCCTCAAATATGTAACACTCTTCAGACAACTCGCATAAACTTTATTGCATTCAGAAAAACATTTTACATGCATGGCAATCAACAAAAATTGCTTCAGAGCAACGCAAAAGAAATATATAAAACTAGGATGTTTGGTCCAACTAACATGATGTGGACTAAAAAATAAATAACAGTCCGTAACCGAATAACAGGTTGGCACCCTCTGGAGATGCAAAATAAATATCAGTTCTACCTCTTATTCGGGTCGCTACTGTAGCTTTAGGCTGATTTTTTGCTTATGATTTAGGCTTATTCCTATGCTGATTCGTTAGACTTTGCTTCTATTACTGTTACACCCTTCAAAGTATTACATTTGCCCTTTTTGTAATGTCTTGATTGTAATTGTAGCATTCACGAACGATCTACAATCCTGTTCGGATTACCATGTTTTGCTCTATTTTACGTGATTTCGTTTTCGTGGCCCGGACTTCCGCCTGCGCCTGGTGCAAGTAATAAGCTGAAAAAGTTACTTAAACGTTTTAAATAATAATAATAATAACAATAATAATAGTAATAATAACAATAATCATAATAACAACAACAATAACAATAATAATAATAATAATTTTAACAATAATAATAACAACAATAATAATAATAACAATAATCATAATAACAACAACAATAACAACAATAATAATAACAATAATAATAATAACAACAACAACAATAATAATAATAACAATAATAATAATAATAATAACAACAACAACAATAATAATAATAACAATAATAATAATAATAATAACAACAATAACAATAATAATAACAATAATAATAATAATAATATCGCATTTATCACCAGTTAGCAATAGGTTATCAATCGAACAAACTGCGACAAATATAGATGTGATATAGTAATGATTATCCAAAAGCGTTAAAGCCATAAAATTGTTCTAAATTACGAAACTATCGCGTAAGTTACTGGTTGTACCACTAACTGATGATTATATACGTGCTATAGGTCTTTGAGTATACCGGCATTGTGTTAAAATTGTAGGAAACCGGGTATTTTTAAAATTATATTTAAAAATACCTGATATTAATGAAAACTGAGATCCAATTTTATATAGAAATTCGTTACTTAGGTATCACAGTATGCAGCCGCTGGAGACTGTGTTAAAATCAATGCCCGAATTTGACGTTTAGGCAACTATTGGCACCTAAATTAGGGGTGAGGTACAGGCGTGTAGCCCAGCCTACCTTGCGAGGACGGGGCTAAAAAATTTTCAGAAGGGGCATACAAGGCGATTCAAAGACTTAATACAAGCAAGGCTGACAATTTTCTAGGGGGATTGGGCGAAATTTTACCTGGAGGGATGAGTCCCCATCACACCCGTTGGCTACAGGCGAGGTAAGAGGATAAGGTTGGCTGGCAATCCTCTTGAGCATCCTTGCTGTCACTCCAGCTTCGTCGAAAATATTTCACTGCTCGCCATTCGAGCTAAGTTGACTACAATAAATTTTTATAATTGTACAAATCTGTGGTGCGTAGTACAATAGAAAAACAGTGCATGTACATAATTTACGACAATTCGTCGTCCGACAACTTGTTGACCCGACAATTCGTAGTTTAACATTTCATCGTCCCCGACAACTGGTCGACACGAGAACTTGTCGACCCGACAATTCGTAGTTCAACATTTCATCGTCCCCGACAACTGATCGACACGACAACTTGTCGACCCGACAATTCGTAGTTCAACATTTCATCGTCCCCGACAACTGATCGACACGACAACTTGTCGACCCGACAATTCGTAGTTCAACATTTCATCGTCCCCGACAACTGATCGACACGACAACTTGTCGCTGCCAGTAGGTACGACAACTTGTCGACCCGACAATTCGTAGTTCAACATTTCATCGTCCCCGACAACTTGTCGACACGACAACTTGTCGCTGCCAGTAGGTACGACAACTTGTCGACCCGACAATTCGTAGTTCAACATTTCATCGTCCCCGACAACTTGTCGACACGACAACTTGTCGCTGCCAGTATGTACGACAACTTGTCGACCCGACAATTCGTAGTTCAACATTTCATCGTCCCCGACAACTTGTCGACACGACAACTTGTCGCTGCCAGTAGGTACGACAACTTGTCGACCCGACAATTCGTAGTTGAACATTTCATCGTCCTCGACAACTTGTCGCTGACAGTAGGTACGACAACTTGTCGACCCGACAACTTGTTGCGCTGACAACCCGTCGACCATAATAACATAGTGCGAAGACAACAAATTCGGTGTCGACGAGTTGTCGATGTGACAAGTTGTCTGCTCGACGAGTTGTCGGGGACGACGAAATGTCTGACTACGAATTGTCGGACGACGAGTTGTCGGGCGATGAATGGTCGTGATACTGCCTGTATAACGTATTCAGGTAATGCAATGTGGAAATTTGATGACACAACTCATACACACTGTATAAAAAGCAATACTGACAGTCATTAACGTATAAACATAAGATTTTTTCAAAAACTGAAACTGAATTTGAAACTGAGATATCTTAGGAATATTCGAGACTTGAGCGACTAAAGATTGACGCTACCATTCCGGTGTGTCCGATCGTATTTTCGACCTGCTTGCGTAGAAATTTAATTTATTTTTAATAAATTTTTGGGGAAATTTTTGTTGAAAATTTTAGCCAGTGTGTAGAACAAGGTCGTAACAGTAGTGTGCGCATATTCCTAAGCCTAAGCCTAAAGCCTTAACCTAAGCGTAGGAATACGCTTATACCTAAGTCTGAGCCTAAGCAAATGAATTAGTACTATAAGCATATTCCTAAGCCTAAAGCCTTAACCTAAGCGTAGGAATACGCTTATACCTAAGTCTGAGCCTAAGCAAATGAATTAGTACTATAAGCATATTCCTAAGCCTAAAGCCTTAACCTAAGCGTAGGAATACGCTTATAGCTAAGTCTGAGCCTAAGCAAAAAGAGTTAGTACTCTATTGCAGTCCCGCAGAAAAACGTTCCGATCTTGATCTGTGCATGGGTCATAATTTTGATGTTATTTTATAATTTTATTGGTAAAATAAGAAAGTCATTGCTAGGTATATAGTCAGGTATACCATATATCCTGACCATCCGCGGCAATGGTGTATATTTGATAGTTTATATTTAGGTTCACCAATGCGCACTTGGATATCAAATAACTTGACTGATATGCCTAACAATTTCAGGTAAATCGTTCGTTTAAATTTTGATTTTTTTTGTTAAACACTGCTCACAGTATCTGTATTGTTCGTATACTAGTTGTATTTTTAGTTGCTCTCAGTTTACTCTATGAGTGAAAGGGATAGTATTGAAGTGTTTTGGCGCCTATGTATTGGAAGCGCTTAGTGCGGTGGGCTTATTCTTGCTTAGTATATTTTCAAATCGCAGGGGGTTCAGGGGACGGTAGTCCCTCTGAAAATCAAATTGTTGTTGCGGGAGAGCACTCTTCCACTGTTGGGGGAACTACAAAAGTGCCAACTACCAAACAAAGAAAACCTGGTTCCGGAGCCAGAATTTTTCTAAATCAGAAACCCAGAGCCGAATGCGGTTGCGATTATTTTCTACAAAAATAACCGGCTTTGCTCAGAACCGAACGCTGACCCGGATTAGGGTGCAGCTCTAAAATACAATTATTTGATATTATATCACATATTTGACCAATGTTTTTAAATCAGGCGTATATAATTTTATTTGAATTTTTAATTTTTATTGTATTTATTTTGAATGTTTTATGTTTTTTGTTTCGTTTTTTAGTTCAACTGGTATCGCTGAAGACGCAAGTGCAACTGGATGCATCTTTGATTGGTGTTCGCACGTGCCGAGTATTTATATATGGCAGTATATTGTCGGTTACGTATTTATGACGATTGCATTTTGCACTGCGTTCATACCGTCGAGTACACTTTTTACGAAGCTACTTGGCCAACGACCACAGGTACCAATATGCATTGAAGTAAATTTACACTGTAAATTCCAATGAGTTAATTAATCAACTCAGACGGAAAGTTATCATAAACCTAAGCGTAAGAATGAGCTTATACCTAAGCGTACAAATAAGTCTTATCCTAAGCCTAAGCAAAAAAATTACTCTAGAGCTTATGCTGACTTTGCACACAACCATATTTCGGAAAATAGGCACGGTCGTAACAGTAGTATAAGCGTGTTCTTAAACCTAAGCGTAAGAATGAGCTTATACCTAAGCATACAAATAAGTCTTATCCAGAGCCTAATCAAAAAATAGTCTAGGGCTTAAGATGACTTTATTGTAGTCCCGTAGAAAAACGTTCCGCCTCTGATCTTTACATGGGCCCATATTTTATAAATTATAAAACTATTTTTTAAAAATCATCACCGCTATTTACGTATTCCGAAACAAACAAGGTTGTATGAATTGCGTTTTGGGCTCATGTATACAAAGGTCACACCGTGGCGTGAACGTCCGCAGCCAATTACTATTTGGGGGTGGGGTTACCGAATAGTTTTGGGGGGGGACCCTACAATTGCATTTCAAGTTTGTTTACTTTTAGACAGAGTCTAAGCTCTATCTGCAAGTTTCTGTTATTGTCATTATTGGTGTAAGCGTCGCAGGCAAAATTTTATTTTATATGTATATACAACACACCGGAACATATACAGATTTGTTCGAGTTGAACAAAATTGAACGCAATTCAGCAAACCATATGATGTGAGCAACTGTTTCAGGGAACTTGGCAAGGATTCTTTTCGTCCGCCGGAAGCTTAGCGATGACACTAAGTCCTGTTGTCGTCAGGTACAAATACACTGTACATTGCAATGAGTTGATTAATCAATTCAGCTAGCAAGTTGGTTATTTATGAATTAATATCAGTAAACATTAACTCACCCTCAGTTGAGTTGATTCTCACTCTGAGGTGAGTTGACTCTGGGTGAGTTAATTGATTAGCTCAGAATGAATTGAATCAACTCAAAATTCTAAGTTCTGAGAGTCTTAACTCAGACTGAGTGATTCAACTCATTCTGAGTTAAAATCAACTCACTGAAATTTACAGTGATACAGTTACGAATGATGTCATTAGTACCTTATGTTCTTCGCCAGTTTAAGTTATTCCGGCTAAATCTTTTGCGGCGTTAAGTGGAAGCAACAGTTGCAAGCAAAATCAGGATACGGTAAACCAACTGCAACATAGGTGTCAATGCAATACAGTATCGTTTAGGGGCATGATCTAGTTTCGCCCCCGTTTCCAAACACGGATTGAGGTTTATTTGTCGTTTGTTTCAAATCAAACGTCCTATAGTTGTTCCACATTCAAGACAAATACTTTTAAGCGTAGGCTTAGGTTTTGGCAAATGTTTAGGCAAACACTTGGGCTTACTAACGAATTTTCCTAAAAGCGATCGTAGAAGCGTACGTAGGCTTATTTGGCTAAAATGTTCAACCCAGCGGCATTTTAGAACCTTCAGAATGGGAAAATTTTAAAACTGGTTCTAGCACGAGTCGATGACAAGAGAAGAGTGTGCAACTTCTAAAACTACGCGTGGCATAAAAAGTACCACTGCGCGTTGCGTTTCGCCCATACCCCCCTTATTTAGGGGGATGAACTGCACACATAACTCCGTTAAACCTAAATCACGAATATAATCCGACAGTGTATGCACTGTGTATCGCAACAGTATTTGCCTGAGTTCAAAGTTTCAACACCCCCCAAAGTGAGTCGGGGGGTAAGCGAAAAATGCAACGCGTGCCGGGTACATTGTTCTGCACACAGAATGTATCCAGTTGCACACTCTTGTTGAAACCTTTATCCACTCTTGGTTCTACTAATTATTCGTTTATGATATGCTATTTGATGCTAAATATTTTATAGTGTTTTATTCGAATACTACGGTCCGCGAATAACGTGGGGCTTGGCGTTCGCAATGCTGATGCTTGGCGTTCTGTTTGTTCTTCTCGTTTGGAACCGGCTTCGCTGGACGGAATCGTCACAAAACCAGCGATCATCGTTTAGTAACAGCTGTGATGGTCGAAAAGTTTCGCCGCAACGTTTTCAAACGAGCTCTGAATATAGTGACCCTCTTCTTACATAAAGTTGATTATCGGCAATTTGGCGCAATGTGTAGACTTGAAATAATATATAGCGCACAGTGTTTAACAATTAATACAACGCGCGGTCGTAGTACATATTCTCTGCAAGCTGGGAGGTCCTGTTGAGCACACGGGTGTCAAACTTTTATGGTAATTGGAAACACTTCCCGCTCCGGTCTTCGGCGCAAGGCCGGAGCAGTCATCTCCCATACCCCTCATTTGGGCGGCCCCCACTCCTAAAGGGGCTCCCACCCTAACCGGTTGAAACAAGAACCGCTTAAGTTTAAAAATGCGTCTGGCTTCTCGCTCGATTAGTACGCGAGTTTGGGTGCCCCCACACTGGAATTTTGGGGCAGCGCCTGTTTACTCCGGCACTGCTTCGACATGAATAGATTTAACTGAAATAAAAAATAGTCATGTGAGAAAGGGTTTAAAATATAGTAATGATTGTTGTGGGTGTTTTGTACAGGTAATTGTTTTAATATTTAAATTTAGTTTGATGCATTTTTAACTAACAGTCACGTTTTCTTCACACTAATCGAGATTGGCCACAAACATATAAAGTCTCAAAGTTGCTAAAATATATTGTCTTCCAAAGAGAAACACCGTTAAATACGTGTGTTGTGTGAGGAATTAATTATATTTAATTTCTATTGCATATGCTGAAAATTCCAGTGAGATGATTTCAACTCAGAATGAATTGAATCCAAACAAAAGTCTGAGCTCTGAATTGGCTCTTTCAAGACTCAGAATTCTGAATTGTTTGAACACATTCTGACTCAATTAATCAACTCACCCGAAAGTGAATCAGATCAGTGTGAGTTAATATTTACTGGTATTAACTCAGAAATAACCAGAATTAAACTAAATTCTCTCTGAGACAATTAATCAACTCATTGAAATTTACAATGTGATTTGTAATCTTCGCAGTGTGAGGTGTTAACAAAGGATACTCCATTTGATAGGTAAACCGCTAGCATTTTAGTTTGGTATCAGGGTAAACTAAAATTATTCATACTGTATTGACCCGAATAAGAGGGGGAGCGGTAACAAGAAGGGGGTCCCATTTTGAGTCCTTATCAATAGGAGTCGTATCCCTAATAAGAGTCCGTAAGCGGGTAGAGTCCCTAAAACATAATTAGAGTTCATAAATGACAATTATCCCAAATCGTACCGCATAAAGTACTCCTGGACCAAATAAAGTTCAGTTTGAAACTTAAAGGTACTTAAGATTTGAAAGTAACAATCCAAAGTCTAACCTTGCATTATCGCTCAAGCTTTTGATGCAAGGCAAAAAACGTTTAACCCCTTCTCACATTGAGTTGCCTGTAGGCAACTCAGCGCAGTGTATATACGTTAAATAGTTTATATCGCACCGTGTTCAATAATTGCAACACGTATACATAGTACTAAATCACCACAAGTCGTGAGAGCCCCCTCGGGCTCCAGCGTCGAGCTCCTATAGCTGAGTGGCGATGGTATACGCCTCCCACTCCAGTCACTGGAGTTCGAATGCTAGCATAAAAGTAGGTCTCAGGGGAAATAGAAAATATTCATGTGAGAAAGGGTAAAGCGAAAAATTTTCAGTTTACTATCTATATCCCTTCTTTGCAATACCGAATGTATCAATAACGAAGGACGGCGGAGGGCGGATTAAAAATAAATAGCAGTCCGAAACCGAATAAAATGTTGGGGGTTCCCTCTGGAAACGCCAAACAAATATCAGTCCCCCCTCTTATTCGGGTCACTACAATACCTGTGTTGGCCAACTTCACTTATTGTAGTGCTTATAATGGTTGATATATGTTTAATGATTTTTACCCATTTTAATTTTAATAAAATATTTTATTTCGTTTTCTGACGTAGGTGATGGATGGTGAAATAGGATAGAACATTTATTCTGTTTAATGTTACTTTTAGGGCCGTAACAGTAGATTAGTCGTGTTACTAAACCTAGCCAAAGTGTTGCCAAACTGTTTTCCTAAACCTAAACCTAAGCCAAAGTCTAAGCCGGCCAATGTAAAAAACAGGCGCGGAACAGTAGAGTAAGCATATTCCTAAGCCTAAGCATATAAGCTAAGCAAAAATTAGTGTAAACCTTAAGCCTACTCTTTTCTAGTCTCACAAAAAAATGTTTCGCCCCTGAAGTTTACTTGGGTCTCGAAGCCTAATAAAAAATGTAGTCTTAAATATAAGCCTGCTCTTCTACAGACCCACCAGAAATCGAAACAAACCCGAAACGTAAGCATTGATCTTGGTTAGTTGGTGTGTCCGATTCGACAACACAATATAGTTGTGTGGTGCCCAATAAACAGATGGATTACTGTAAGTTCTGCGGCTACACTGTAAATTTCAGTGAGTTGATTTTAACTCGGAATGGGTTGAATCAGCTCAGAAGCCTGAGCTCTGAATTAGGTCTTTGTGAACTCAGAATTGTGAATTGATTTAGCTCAGTCTGAGTTCATTTATCAACTGACCCAGAATTACATCAGCTCAGAGTGAGTTAATATTTACTGCTGTTCAAACTCAGATATGACCCAGAATAACTAATTCTCTCTGAGTCGATTTAATCAACTCTCTGGAATTTACAGTGTACCATACCCCTTTACAACTTCAAAGGCGGCCATAAAGCCGATCCTCTATACGATTTATAAAAATTCCTGACCTTTTGAATTTAGGTTCAGTGCTGTATCATGGTACGCCTACTTGCGGTCACCATCTCGCATGCATGTACCGCGGACACTGTGGTTGTACGCCGTATTTGTTGAATATCAATCAAAACGGTTTCTTTTACTGTTGTCTTCAGTTGACAGTAATTTCAAAGCTAAGTTTTAGCAACATTTTGAAATCGCTAAAATTTAAATTTTTGGTCAAAAAATTTCATAAAAAATTGAAAATTTGGTTCGTGTTAAACTCTACTATATTTTCACAATTTGAGTTACGCCAAGTTTTCGATATAGCGCCATTGTTCAGCCATTAAATTGCCGTTTGGAATTCTCGAATGAGGCCCGATGCGGCACATGTATAGAACAGGACCGGATCGTTTTCCGGAGGGGATATAATAGAGTCAGTTTGAGCTTTAGACTAATTTTTGTTTCTTAGGCTTAGGCTTAGACTTAGGAATAGGCGCGTCTATACGATTAGGCTTATGCTTAGGCTTAGGCTTAGGAATATGCTTATACTACTGTTCCGGCTCTGTTCGATACATGGGCCCCCGATGCAATGGTACCGAGGAACGTAGCCAAGGGTTCAGAGACAGCGTCCCTTGAGCGTTAAATATGAGGGGTGCGATTTTTGCTGGTTAGGGTGAGTGGAAATTTTTATTGACTGTCTGCTTAAAATTTGTGACATTGGATCATTATGTGCTAAAGTCAACCGCTCTACGAGCTTAAATATATTTCTACCTTCTACGTTTCTGAAGACTAACAGTTAAACTTTTTATATACGTATCTTGTAGTACCTAACTCACGGTATGCTGAGCCATTGTAGCGAAAAGTTAGCATGGCTGCGTAGCTCAGTGGTTAGTGCCGCGGACCGGTAATCCGTACGTCGTGGGTTCGAACCCCACCGCATTCGCAGCAAACTTTTCGTGAAGGGTTGTATATGGTACTGCTTAACTTAGAATTTTTATAGGGAACCTTGCCAAAGCTAACACTGGCATGATAAAAGCAGTGAACTATTTTATATCCACACAGCAAAAAATGGTGAGTCAAACTCGACTCCGCCAGAGTTAAATTTGACTCACTACAGCGACTCAGATGAGTCGAATTTGACTCTGGCGGAGTCGAATTTGTAGACTCAGTTTGTGTAGTCCTGAAAAGCCTATTTCGGATACAGTCAATTTGACTCACCATTGTGTGCAGTGCAGAGCCGAGAGAGTGAGCGTTACCAATGTTACTGTTGTATTTTGCATATTTTTATTATAAATCGTAAGCCTTTTGTTCCAAAATCGCAGCGTTTTTAGTAAATTGGAGCGGTAACTGTATACAGAAAAACCTCTGTTTTAGCAACACTTATAGCGATTTTATGCCTATAACATCTTCACTCTAAAACTATTTTCAACTTTAAGTCGACAGTAGGTGTCTACCTAAGTACTTAGGTAGTAATGTAAAATTTGGTCGTTTCATTATATTTAATAACTATATTGTAAAATGTGTTTTTTTAGTTTTAGGCAACACGCGTTTTATAAATATTTTAAACCAGTTCACGCTTAAAATTTAAAAGTACGATAATTTTTTGGTAAATTTTATGACTATTTTTACAGTGAAGTTTGTGTCGATATGGCAAAAAGAGTAATTTATGCGGCTGTATGATACAAATACAGACAGATTTCTTGGATGATTTGTGGTGTTCAAATATTTTGCCATACCAGAACGGTAAACAAACGAAAACACTTAATATGGTATTCTGGATTATTGACGTTAACATTACTGGCATGGGCCTATGTCAATTTATGGTGTCCGTTCCTGTAAGGCTAAGCGTAATCCTAAACCTAAACTTGAGCGGAAGCCTAAGCCTAGTGTGAACCCGTTTGTGCATATTTTCAATTATTTCAGACACATGTTTTCTAGTTAGGATTTAAATGGCATTCTTTCGTGTGCCGGTATAATACCATCGCCATTGGCAGTTATGGCGTATGGATGCTCGATCCGAAGGCGCACTCGTCTTTGTTTGGATTGATCCCATGAGGGATTTATTGATACTATCGAGTGATTCTCAAACCTTACCCCTTCAGCTCGTTAAATTTTAAATTTCTCAAGGTCTAGTCAAATAGAGGGTACGGGTAAAGGCTGCTATGACAAATTACCGGTTATAGAGGTTTAGGGGTAAGCTTTCGCAACGGGGTTAAGTTTTTACGATGCGATCAACTTGTCGGCGGGTTAGATGTACTGATTTGGGTCCATTTATATTATAATACCAGAAGGCTCAAAAAATTGCTTCTCGACCAAAACGTTAGGCTTAAAGTAGGCTTAAACAGTTAGAAACCAATCGTCAGAGGCAAACGGTGTTTACATAAATCTATGAAGATTGCCGAAATTTGTCACAAAGTTTTTCATATAAAAATACGCCTATGTAAAGGATCAGGGGCTGAACGTTTTTCTGTGGGACAAGAAAAGAGTAAGCTTAAGCTTTAGACTAATATTTTTTGCTTGGCTTTAGGCTTAGGTTTAGGCTCATAATACTGTTTTGCCCCTGTTCTCTACGTTGGCCCAAAAATTTAATATATTTAATATGCGTCGTCCATAATATCATAGGTACGCGCTATGGAATTTTACATCGGCAGTGTGGAGGATGCATTATTAATAAATATATGAAAAGATAAATAATACGGGATATCACCATTTCCTTTTCTCAGAACGTTTGACAAATGGGTTAAAATTGAAACATTTAATTATTAACAGTCAGTTAAACTGAAAGTATACATTTACTGTTCAAGTTTAATAGCCAAACGCATATTGGAATCAAATCACAGAGAAACAGCACTGAGTACAGCGATGGGACAGAACGGCAGCAAAACAAAGTTGTCCAAAGCAGATTTGAAGTTTCTTAAAACGAACACGTCATTTACTGAAAAAGAAATTAAAGCAAAACATAAAAAATTTCTGGTAAATCATCAGTAAATATTGTATTTTTTGTTTCAAGTTTATATTCTGTCTCGTTTATAGTTTGGTATATACTCAACGGCTGGGTTTCTGAAATCTTGCTTAAGCATTTACTTAACTTAGCCTTCAACTGAGTACCTAAAATTGCCGACTTAACAGTAAATACTTAAATTTTTGAACGAAAACTAAACGCAGATGTGAGCCATTATCATAACAAGAAAGCGATAGTTTTGCGTTTATGTTGAAAAGGCATCATGAGACTAGAATTTTAATTAATCCAAGATTAATATTCCTGAACGGTTATAATCTGTAATATATCAAATTTGTTGTTAGTGACTTACCTAAAGTTAAACTAAGTACGCTTTTAAAGACTACAAAATAGTGAAGTAAAATTACTTATACCTATGGATGAAGTCTTACTTAATTTTAAGTAGTATTTCAGAAACTCCGCCAATGTGACAGGTATACGTCTTTATGACAAACATACTATTATATGAAATTATAGGTGCGCACATCATTGCGTTATCATAAGCTATTCAATTTGTCCTTTAGTCATTATGAAAAAAGGGGGTTTAACCCTTTCGCTCATAGAGTAGACTATGAGCAACTAAATATAATAATGTACGAGCAATGCACACACTGTGAGCAGTGTTTAACATTTATAACATATATGCGCAGTGCCTACAGCTCAGTGGTAATCGTAAACGCCTCCAACCCGAGAGACTTGGGTTCGAATCCCACCTTGAAATTACATCTCATGTGAAATTGCAAATATTCATGTGAGAAGGGGATAATAAATAAGAAAAATTTTGCCACCCCGTTGAAAACTTTTAAAGCTTTGTTTCTAATTGAAATTATACCCATGTTTCCCTGAAAATTTGGTCCATTTACACCGGTCGTTTGAGGACTAAACACTAAAACAAATTTACAATTTCATTTTCAAATTTATATATCCGTCCGCAATAGTGGATTTTAAGTTAAGCAGTACCATATAGATTTCTTCACGAAAATCTTGCTGTGGATGCGGTGGGGCTGGAACCCACGACATACGCATTACCTGTCCGCTGCTCTAACCGCTGAGCTACGCAGCCATGCAAACTTTTCGCTACAATGGCTCTATATACCTAGTGAAAATGAGGTTTAGGACCGCTAAATGCTCGCGTTTCTACTACATTAGTATTAAACTTTCGCAGGTGACTCATGCGGTCTTTTAACCTTTTATACACGAAATGCAAGTTTCGCAACAACCTGTTGCTTAGCCTTAGGCGTTCGGTCTCCATATAAGCAAACATTACAGTTTTGCCAATCTCTATTTGTATACACAACCGCAAACAATTGTCCACAAGCCGCGTAAATTTATTTATTTATTAAAATTTACCAGCAATGTACCTAATCTTTATCTGTCATGAAACGTTTTGAAAACAGCCTTAAATCCAAGGAGCGTATTCTCAAATGTGTGTAGCACGTATCACTAGTTGGTGATATGTCTCGGAACTTTCAAATGACTGAACGGAGAGCTTAGGAGTTCATAAAAATTGTTGGATTTATTTACCAAACTTATGTGCAAAATTTGCAGATTAGCAACCGCAACAGTTCGTTAGTTTGAAAACTGGTGACAGATGCTATATATACAATATTGAAAATAGTGGCCCAAGCATACACTTTTTTCCTATATCTGGTATTTCGTTATTCATCAACGAAGGTTGAAAAACTAACTTTCGAACGTCGCCTACCAAACCAACTCCAAACAGCACTGCAAAAAAATGGTGAGTCAAATTGACTCTCACCGAAATAGGCTTTTCGTGACTACACGCACTGAGTCCAAATTCAACTCCGCCAGAGTCAAACTGAGCCGGTGGAGTCGAATTTTGGCTCAGTTTATGTTGTCCGGAAAAGCCTATTTCGGAGAGAGTCAATTTGACCAACCGTTTTTTTTTGCAGTGAACTTGGTTTATAGTCGACAACTTTTTTTTCTGGTTTAAATAATACCAAATTCAACGATTTCAGCAAGACTGTCCGTCCGGCAAACTATCGAAAGATCAATTTGTCGAAATCTATAAAAATTTCTTTCCGGCCACCGGCTCAGCCGTTGCGTTTTGCGAGCACGTATTTCGAACATTCGATAAAGATAACTCGGGTTATGTGGATTTTAAAGAATTTCTGTTGGCAGTCAACATGACATCCAGTGGAACGCCGGAGCAAAAATTGGAATGGGCATTTCGATTGTATGATATCGATGGTGATGGTACAATTGATGAAGCAGAAATGGTTAAAATTATTGAGGTACAGCCGAGTTTTAAACCCACGAGTGTTGGTAGGATTTCGAAAACGGTTGGGTTTATGTGTCGTTTTACTTTAACTCATGCACGCGGTGTCGAGAAATACCCGAGCCACAGATGCCTGCTTATTGATGTGTACTCCTGAACTTTTCAAACGACAGTAACTAAAATTCCAAAAGTGTCGGTGTTGTCGTTCAAAAACTATTTGAACAAATCACTTTTGAAGTGATGTTACTTTTAATGGCGTCTCGTTATCTCGTTCGACTGCAATAGAGCAGGATTAGATTACGAACTTTTTTGTTAAGACTTAGGTATAGGATGTAGACTTATTTTTAACGCTTAAGTTTAGGCTTAGTGTTAGCAATATGCTTTAGAGTTATAGCACTGAAAGCAACCCTGGTTCAAAATTCGATCTTTTCTATAAACATCTGAAAAGCTACATCGAAATGAAATATTGAAGAACAGTAATAAAAGCAGTTTTGAAGTAAGGTGTGCCGTGTGCGAACACCCCCCGGCTGGAGAATATGGAGATTGTATAAGCTTATTAAACGTCTTATTGGCAGCATAAGCCTCGTTCCAAGGCTACGGGTAAACTAAAAACTATACGCGCCGTAGCTTTTTTAGCCTGTGTACAGATCAGGGACGGAACGTTTTTCCGCGGAACTGCAATACACACAAAATAAATTGACTTGAAATTTCAAGACTCCTACGTTCTTAAATTTTTAAGACATAAAAATCTTGTATTTCACACAATAATACCTTTAAACAGCTTAGAAATTCATGTCTGAAATAGATAATAAATGTCTTATATTCAAAAAATAACTGTCGCCAATTTATAAGACATAAAATTCTTATTTTCAAGAAATATTTGTCTTATATTCAAGACTAATTCTTTGATTTTGTGTATATATGTTAAAAAAGTTGCTCCGTTTATATTCTTAACAATGTATATAAATAATCGAATTTCAAAGATATTTCGAATTGTTTGAACTCATTCTGAGTTAATTAATCAAATCACCCAGAATTAAATCAGCTTAGAGCGAGCTGATGTTTCGTGTTATTAACTCAGAAATAACCCAACCCGAAATGACTAAATCGCTGTCCGAGTTGAGTAAACAACTCATCGGAGTTTTACAGTGTACTGCCCTATATATTGACCGTTTTTAAAGAGGTATACAAGTGTTAAACTGTAATTTTTGTAACCGGCACTTTATATGATTGGTTTTTGGTTTATATTCCAGACAATATATCAAATGCTCGGACGAAAGGCGAAAAAAACAGTCGGAGAAACGCCAAGAAAACGTGCCAGGATGATTTTTGAAAAAATGAATGCCAAAGACAATCAACTTACACTCGAAATGTTTGTTCAGGGATGTTTGGCTGATAAAGAATTGTTTGATATCTTAACAATATAAACTCAATTGCCGTTGCAAATGAAATAAAAACTCAGCATATTATATATATACAAAACAATTAATGAGCACAAAATTTTTAGGCCAGCTGGATGAACGAGTTGTCGCACTTTAAAGAACATCTACAACATGTTGAGCAACTTTCATAAAGTCGAGTAGAAACTGTTCAACATCCGGTGCCAAATTCGATCAACCGAATATCCGCCTACGATACAAATTCAGACTAATACTTTATTCCGTAGAAACACTGACAGATTATGCAGGCCCGCAGTCAGCTCACCTTGCTAGGGGGCGAAAAATTTTTTAGGAACGGCATTCAAGGGTTTTCAAATGACTTGCAAGAAAAGTTGAAAATTTTCTAGGGGGGCCAAAGTTTTTCCAGGGGGGGGGGGGGCTCAGGCCCCCCTGCCCCCCCCTTGGCTACGCGCCCACAGCTTTGCTATTTTATCGGTGGTAAAGAATTGGTAAATTGTTCAAACCGAAAACGCCCAGAGTATTTCATTAGCAATGTATCAGGCCAATTTTTTGCTGAAGATAATCGTTAGAGTTCTTGCTCAGCGCAGTTCTTGGAGACGTAGGCAAACACTTCGGAGCACTTATATACATACGGCTTAAAAACAGGCACGTATACACCAACCGACTCATAAAACTAACACGTGTACTGCAAAAAATGGTGAATCAAATTGACTCTCTCCGGAATAGGCTCTACTGGACTATGCAAACTAAGTCAAATTCGACTCCGCCAGAGTCAAATGTACGACTCAGTGAGTCGAATTTGACTCTGGCGGAGTCGAATTGTACTAAATTTGTATAGACCCGTAGAGCCTATTTCGGAGAAAGTCAATTTGACTCACCATTTTATGCAGTATGGAATTCCTCCATTTGTTATAATTTGGCCAACCAAAGTGTTCGGTTGACGGTTAACGGAAACGGTAATGATTAAAATAACGGAAAACAGATGTATTTTAAATTCTTTCTTTTGGGCAGAACTGATTTGCTCCGAAACATTTTGTCGATTACTATGTCCGGTAATGTTTTTTCTGGATTTAAAACAAAGTAATTAGGGTTGTCTTTATCTGTAAATGATTGTGAAATATTTAAGCGCCGTTATTCTGTTTTGATCACTTTTATGGACTCTAATTAGGACCTATGGACTGTATAATATACCATCTCTAATTAGGGATATACACGTAGACTCGTATTGAATGAGATTTAAAATGAGGATCGACCATATCAAGACTACGGTATAGCAAATTGTAGATTTTTATAGAAAAAGGCGAATGGAGCCAAAATCTAAGAGACTGAAAAATTTTGTTATTCTGATTTCAAACCATATTTGAGTTAAAAACACACGATTTTTCAATTTTTAGTGAACTTAAGCAGGGTGTGAACGGTTTGTAAAAATCACAAACCGAAAGCAGATTAAAATATTCGGAAACGGATAACAGATGTATTAAATTAATGCATAAACATTCAAATGTTTCTGCGAATGCCCCTGAGACATGCAAAAATATTTGCCGGGCATGATATTTTTGGCCAATGTTATCCAAATGCCGTCCCATTGTCCCGGGACAGCAAAGTACCAGTAGTACACAACAAATATAATTGGAACAGTGGGGACAGTTGGAACAATGGGAATACTTGGGAGCGCTGAACAGTGGGCAGTTGGGGTAGCGGGACAGTTGGGAGCGCGGTAAAGTTGGGACATTTGGGACAGCGGGACAGTTGGAACAGCGGGACAGTTGAGCCAGACGGGACAGTTGGGACACTTGAATTGCACTTGTAGTGGCCCTCCAAAATTATTCGGTGCCCCCCAGATATAATTTTCTGCGGACGCCCCTGAATATGGGCTATATATCTTTTAAAGAAAAATTGACGGAAGCACACAAAATTTTCAAGACACGATGAGTTTCCTCATTCCAAGGACCACCCAAGCATGTACTGATTGGAAAGAAAGCCAAAATTATTACTATTTCATTGTTACTGTTTTAGTTTTGCGAAATCTTTTTATAAAATGGTGTAAAAATGCGACGAACTTATTGATAATTCTGGACATGGATCAGGATATACCGTGTCTCGAGGGACTGCAATAGAGTAAGCTATCTTGAAAGGATTGGCTATAATGAGATTTTATAAATATGAAGCACAAACCCAAATTGTACACTAAAACAATTAGCAAATTCAACATATATAATTTCCATCTCTTTCTATGTTTTGCGTCTCAGATGTTTTATTGTAGACTACAGACATATATGTCTTGATTGCAAGATCTTAGTTTCTGAAATTTTTCAGAAGTGTGTCTGAAATATGTAAACATCTAAATGTCTTAAATTTTAGAATGTTTCATAAACTATATGACAAATATTTCTGAAATATAAGACAAATATGTCTGAAATAAAAGACTTGTTTTAATTTTTATATACGTAAAAAAGTTGCTCCGTTTACATTCTTGAGAGTACATAAATAATTGAATTTCAAAGATATATCACGTTGAGCTCAGTCTCCCTCCAACCTAAGTTACGTCTTAGACGTATACTAGGTTGTAAAATTGCCGAATTTGGTTGACCTTAACTCCCAGCTTTGAATGCGACTTATCCGGAAAATCTTATTTCTAAGACATAAATGTCTTAAATATCAGCAAAACAAGTCTTTTATTTCAGACATATTTGTCTTATATTTCAGAAATATTTGCCTTAATAGTTTATGAAACACTTTTAAATTTAAGACATTTAGGTGTTACAAATTTCAGACAGATTTCTGAAAAATTTCAGAAACTAATATCTTGCGATCAAGACATATATGTCTGTAGTCTACAATAAAACATAATTGTCTTGAATTTAAGAAAATATTTCTTGAATAAGACACAATTCTGAAAATTTCAGAAACTAATATCTTGCAATCAAGACATATATGTCTGTAGTCTACAATAAAACATTGTCTTGAATTTAAGAAAATATTTCTCGAATATCACAAAACGTTTTTTGTGTGCACCTTTTCACCTCCAGTTGTACCTTGGAATTTACGGATTCCGAATGACAGTATATACACTTTTTCATTAGCAAAAAGCGGACAATAGACGATTTTCCATATTCGGAACACAATATATCGTTTCGACGGCCCCCGCAATCCTTAAAATTTGCTAACAATGAGCGACACAGAGAGAGAGCTGCGCATACAGCCAAAATTTTCTCTCGCAGCAAAATATCATTTAAAATATGCGTACGTACAACACCGGTCGTTTTAAAAATTACGGCAGACTGATGAGTTTCCAATATGCTCTACATATATCGCGTAGAGAGAATTTACAATGAGCTGTGGTGAGTGTTGCGTACGTGAGTTTTTACACATTTTATTGTTATTTAGCTCGAAACAATTGTGAGTCAACAAGAATATTTACTGTCACAATCATGTGGAACACTTGATGACAGCGGACCAATTCCAGCGCAATAGGCACTGAATAAGGTAAAATCACTGCTTTAGTTGTCCAATGTAAAGCCCCATGTATAGAACAGGGCCGGATCGGTTCCCGGAGGGGCTATAATAGAGTCAGTTTAAGCTGTAAACTAATTTTTTGCTTAGGCGTAGGCTTAGGAATGGGCTTATCCATACGCTTAGACTTACGGTTCTTTGAATATCACATAAAGTTGTGAACTTCTAATAACAAAAGTGACTTAAAATACCCAAAAAGAAAAGCATTATAATCCCGATCTAACTTGAATTGGTTTATTTATTTACATATCAATAATGTTCCATCACGGGACAAATTCAAAATCACACCACTGCTGTAGTGAGCCGAATAATGGTACAATTTTGACTCGTAATCAATAAGAGCCTGTAACCCTAATTCGAGTGTTAGAGAATAGACCCTATAAGTCCATAATAGAGTCAATAACAGAGACCAAAATAGAACAATCGCATAAAGTGCTCAAAGATACAACAAACATACGGACAACCAGCATAAACTTTATGAAATTCAGAAAAAATGATAAACGTACCATCGTAATCATCAAAAATGCTTCGGAACACTTCAGTTTCGTCCAACAGAAACAATATACAAAAGAATGGTGTTCGATTCAGCAAACACAGGATGAATTAAAAATAAACCACAGTCCGTAAGTACCTGAACAACATAGGGGTACGCTCTAAAAGGCAAATAAATTACAGTCCCCCCTTTTTATTCAGATCACAACAGTACCGACATTGCCTACCACTACATCACACAAATATAAAAACACTATTTACGTTGCGAAGTTACATAACGCATGAAACTTCTCAAACACGCCATGATTATAATCTTTAATCCCTTCGAAATCTTCCCAAAAATTGCCCAACCGAAACATAGCATTATTTCCATCATACCAGACAATATTTTTCACACCAGAGTCCGAGTTCAAATCGAGCGTATTTATTTGAACTACTGCAAAATCAAATATATTACGACAACACTGCACACCAACTGTCACCGATGGAATAACATCGGTTTGAGCAGTTATATCAATGGCATCTTCACTAAAATCGTTCGTTGACAAATTCTTTCGTTTCGCTGTTTGTAACGCCGCGCTAAGCGTATGCATCACTAAATTCGCTGTATTTTCTTCCGCTTTCCATGGATAATCATAATTGTACGGCAGATTTAGCGCTATAAAATTGATGTACGGATATGCAACGAGCGAACCAAGTTTCGCACCAGGAGCAGCAGTGTCTGGCTTCCGCGGAACGCTACTACCTGCTACAGGATGAATTTTAGCTAAAGCTAAACCCAAGTCACCGTTAGATTGTTTTAAATCAATCAGCGGTGATACCGGGCTGATATCGGGCAGCGGTTCAAAGCATGTTTGATCAATCTGTGATTTTGACGGTTCAACAAGTCCTATGGATTGCTGGGCAAGATGTGTCAAATGAGGCTCACTAAGGCACCTAATTAAATGCCCTCGGCGACGAAACCGAACATCAAGCGTGCCGTGTCGCATTGTAATTGCATTTTCATGCAATTTCGCTGCAAGCAGCGCCGAATGCCGGTACATATGATCGAGAAGCAGTTGATTTTTTCGCCAATCCGGTATGCCATAATAGCGAGCAAACTTCCAGTACGGAAATTCTGGATCGAAACGTTTTTGGAGACGTACCGCTGTGGCGTCAGTATGCTGTGACAACGTAATGTATTTGTGAACACGTGCTACTTGTTCATCGGTCGTTGCTGACGCCATCGTATCCGTTTGCCGCATTAAACAGCCCGGCAAACCTTGCCGCAGAATAGCTTTTCCCAAAACAGCTGCTTGTTTGACGGCTTCAGCAAGCGATTCAGTGCCATTGAAGACGTACTCCGGTTCGGCGGCCGGAAGATGTGCGATATTTGCATCCACAGGCATAGACTCCGATATTCGACGATAAGTAAAACAACGATCGTTTGGATCTTCAATTTTAACGCCCAATTTTTGTAGTTCTTCCGAAACAACTAAGCCAGGAATGCGTACTTTGAGTTGCGCAATATATTGCAAAATAAATTTACGCGTATCATGACGATTCGATTGTTTAATTGGACGATATTTATGATATCCCATTGTTTATATATATATATTTAGATTTCAAGTATCTACAATGTATAGAACACATATTAAAATTCAATGACCGTTATCTGGCTGATGAGTCCGTAATGATATTATCCACCATAACAGCTAAATACAAAAACAGCAGTAGTTATCTCACGTCCGCGTTACTTCTTGAGTTGCCCCGAAATACAGTCGCAGCAAAACATCTAATATTTCCGCATGTGGAAAGTAGATTTATGATATTCGGGACACCAACCGCAAATATATCGGATAGCTTTAGAGTTACCGACTGAAAAATTATTACGGCCCAATGACGAAGATATCCAGACGTCAGGGTGCAACCGGAATTACAATTTACCGCAACCGGAATTTGAAAATTTTACCGGAACCGGAAAATGAAAACTGCATTTCACCAAAAATTTCATTTTAATCGTATTTTTGGCTCTATTATTTGTGAAACAACCTTAGTCGAACATAGGTATTTATTTTATTTGTTGTATTTTAGATTTTCGTCGTCGACTGAAGTGAAATCCACCATCAATGCCATATATTCGGAGTACAAGTGGCTTTCAAAAGAGATTCTTAAAAATTAGCAAAGTTAAGAAAACGGCCAAATTATAACACTGGAATTTTTAATTCCGGTAAAAATTTACCGGAACCGGAAGGTGAAAAAATGCCGGAACAGGAATTCCGGTTGCACCCTGCCAGGCGTGCAAAATACACTCATATCAGGATGTAAAAAGATTGCCAAAATTATGGAAACGAGTGATTGAAAAACGGAAAACTTACATTGAAGTATACACGTTTCGGCCCATGTTACGATAAAGGCCCGCCGTCCCATTGTCTCTGGACAGCAATAACTAGGAGTGCACAGATCTGCGCTCATGTTCACATATGCACAACCTAATATATATGTATATACGCCAGGTTCAACGGGAATTCTGGTTCCGGCATTTTTTCCACCTTCCGGTCCAGGTAAATTTTTACCGCAATTAAAAATTTCGCTATTAAATTTTGATCGGCAAAAATTAAGATATTTTACTAACAAACGACGACCAAAAATTAAATAGATTTCATTAGTAGAGTACGTAAATCTTAACAATCGCCGAAAACAAACCATCGAAGGTAGATTTCGCTTCCGAGGATTATGAATTCCGGTTGCGAGGGTGCAAAGCGAAACTCGATTATACCGGAGTCGGAATTGGAACAGCAACTTTACACCGGAGTTGTAACAGGAATCGGAACTAAAAATTTTGTGACTGTATGGATATTTTGTATTGACAAATATATTGATTTACGGTATCTGTTGGCTGGCAACAATTTTCAAAAAAGTCGCATAACAAATTGGCGATGATTTCTGGTTCTGTAAAGCTAACAAAAATCAGTTATTGATAAGTTAACTCATCGAAAGTAACTAACGTAATTGATAAATGATGCAGAAATTTTATGCAACGTATCACAACAAGTAGGATTAAAATTAAGATTACAAAATTCCAATTTCGATTCCGATTGATTGCGCAATCGGAATCGGAACTCGTTTTGAATTGGAATTCTAATCGGAATCGGGATTCCGGCTACACCCTGATATACATACATATATAGGACGAAATGTACGCTTTGCTTGGCTTCACATAGGGTGCGATCTCTAGATGACTCTATGGTGCATAGTCCTTGGTTTTCGGGAATTCGCACAGGACCAATTTGGTTTAACTTCATGCGTTCTTGTTCCACTGTCCTTTCGTCCCACTGTCCCAATTGTTCGGTATTCGAATGTTCCATTGTCCCAAGGATCCCACTGTGTCGACTAACTTGCTTCTCAACTGTTCCCACAGTCAACTGTCTCCACGGGCAAGGCTCATGTAAAGATCAGGGGCGGAACGCTTTTCTGTGGGACTAGAACACAGTAAGCTTCAGCTTTAGACTAACTTTTTGCTTGTCTTAGGCTTAGGTTTAGGAATATGATCATTCTTACGCTTAGGCCTAGCTTAGAAATATGCTTATAATACTGTGCCGCCTCTGTTCATAAGTTGGCCACTGGCATAATATTCTCAACTGTCCTCATTGAGCCAATCGTCCCCAATGTCCCACTCTTCCAACCCAACCGATCCCCGCTGCCCCACTGTCCCCACTCTCTCAACTGTCCCCCCGTCTCACCTATCCCCACTGCCTCAATTGTCCCGACTGCCCAAGGTATTCCAGCTGTCGCGTTGTCCCAACATTCCCCACAGTTCCAATTATATTTACTGCGTGTACTCCTGCAACATAGCTGTCCCAGTACAATACCACAATGGGACGGCCGTTAGCGTAACATTGACCAAGGTTTCAAAAAAATAATTAGTGAAATATTGTAAAAAAGCCGGTTTATGCTTATCAATTATATGCTAATATGCAAATTTGACAAACGCAAATTATAACAAAACTTTATTGTATATTGGTTTTGTGCATAAAAAATATGGTTCCAGCCGGGTGCAAACAAAATTGGACGTCGACACAAGTTCACCGCAAACAGCAGGGCAGTTAAACAATGAAGTTGAAATGTGATACTTATTTTGGCACAAATCTATACTTAGCAGGGATACAACCGTAGGTTTGCTTCCGGCTCCAGCAGAAAATCGGTCTCCGGCATAATTTGTGACGGAGGTTCCGGCTGTGAAATTATGCATAATTTCGCAAAATTCATCAGTTTAGCGGGTTTAGTTTTACTACTGTCACAATTTTCAGGAAATAATTTCCGAAATTTCACAGAAATTCGCGTAAAACCGAACCAACCACTTGACAACATATTGCAGGTATTGGCTAAAATTAACTCTTTAATCATCATTTTTAGTATCTAATTTCGCCTAACCTCCAGCTACGGCATGTTTCGAAGTTAGAAGAATATGCAAATTTTCTTAAATTTTCAATACCGAAAATAGCGGAAAATTCGGGTGCAAAAAACACCGGATTTATAACCGTAACCGGATACACTTTGTTTTCAGAAGCTTTATCTCGCCGATTAAAACCCTATTCAATTGACCTGGCTGTTGAGAGATTCGTTCAATACATGGAAATACTCTATTTAGTCCAGTTTCCAAAAAATACAAAATATACCTAGTAGTTTTGGTTTTCAACAAAAAATGTTGTGTCGACGAAAAATTTCGCTAATGGATCATCCACGTAATATATATTGCGCGCAGAGTTGTAAAAAATTGTCCACCCACCCCCTTAATAGGATCAGTGTCAAAAAACGATGCTATAATGAGGGCCAGATAACAACACACACCCTGTGCTTAGAGAGCCGGTTTTGTCCTGACAATTGTTCAAGGGAGTAGTCAAAACAGAGTTCCTTGGTAGGGACTACTGACAAAACACAGACTCTCACTTCAGCATATCTACGAAATAAAAACACAACATTCTACAGAGCAATTTTTTTACACTAGTGCGCGCACTACTACGTGGATGAACCCATAAAATTAACATAACTTCATTTATGTTGTGTCTTAATTTCAAGAATTCGCTTTAAACTCACTACAAACCTGTTACTCGTTTCATATCAACCAACAACAGGGACAAAACCGTTTACTTTTATCGCTGGAATCGCAATATAGCAATGAACGTCGCCTATTTTGGAAACATAAAACTCGAAGCACTGTCAATGAAACAAAATCGTGCAGTAGACAAATAAGATGCTAGAAAATGCTTTTATACTCATATTAAGCCTTGCGCTAATAAAATATATACGTCAATCCATGGTTCGTAGAAGTTAACTCACAGAGATTTTATATTCAGCCGAAAGCTTAACTTAAATCTCTAAAGTACCGGCCCATGTTACTTTAGGAGGCGTCCAGGTGTCTGGTGGGTCTATAAAAGAGTACTTTTAGATTTTAGATTACTTTTTTTGCTTAGCCTTAGGCTTGGGAACACATTCTTGCGACGCTTAGGCTTAGCTTAGGAATACGCTCAATCTACAGTTATTAATACGCCCAAGTAACATTGGCCTAAGTAACAATAGCCGCTAACCAATATGAAAAAATTAAATTTTGAGTCTAAAATTTAAATACGGAAAATCTACGATCAGTAAAAATCATGAAAAGTCATCCGAGTACCGAAAAAAACTCAAAAGAGCCGTCTATAAAACTACTTCGCTTATAGGCCAAGTTCGATTTGAGGCTCTCTCACGGCAAATAACATAAAAACAAAACCGGCACCATAGCAAATTAGGTCTAACACTACAGCAGGCTGCGACCGGGTATCCGGTTCCTTTCTATTATCCGGCAAAAACAGCTATTCGTATCCTGTCCACGTATTCGGCTTAAACCTGCCGGATACCGGATATTTACGGTTGTGGTGCCGAATATCATAAAAAATAATATATTTTAACATAAACAATATCCGGTGTTCCGGTTCCTGTACAAAACTCAATATCCGTATCCAGTTACGGTATCCGGTAAATTAAAATCCGGTCGCACCCTGCACTACAGGAGTTCAATCCAACACTACGTTGCGCTCGTTGTTCTTCGCTATATACAGTACAGGGTGCAAACGACCTCCGATTACGCAAATCGGAATTGAATTTTTTCGTTTCATTTGTTGCTTTGTTATCCTATGCTTCATTATGATTCCGGTATAATTAAACTATGGATAGCCCCGTGCACGCGAACTCTCTGTACCGCATAACGAGCAGTGAACATTCTGACACAAATGTATTGCAGCGGGCGCATGCTAATTATGTATAATAAAGCTTGCAAATGTAATCAATCAGTTCTTTTTGACACACCCTGTCACGGTATATACCTCAGTAAACTTAAAACTTTGGCTCGTCGCCAACACTATCCACATGCTTCAACGTCAGTGATACAAATTCATGAATGTACCAATATGTGTAAATATAAACCCACGATATACGAATAGAAGTTGAACTAAGCCTTTTTGCGTTTTTGCTAGTTCAACCAATAACCGACACAAAACATAGCTACAACTGCCCTTGTTAATATTAACGATGTATATACGCTAAGGCCTGGTTTTAACAACAAAGTATCTATCAACCAGTAAAACAATTCCAAATTCGTTTGTTTATTTTGTTTTTGTTAATTCAAGAGTATTAAAGGCGTTTAAACCAATGAAAAACTGCCAAAAAGGCCCGGTACACATGAGCTTCTCTAAACGGCAATTAACGTCGACAAAAACTTCGCCAGCCTTCTAAAAGCAGCGCGTGCCTGAACCTGATATATATGTATATCAGGGTGCAACCGGAATTACAATTTACCGGAACCGGAATTTGAAAATTTTACCGGAACCGGAATTTGAAAATTTTACCGGAACCGGAAAGTGAAAAATGCATTTCACCAAAAATTTCATTTTAATCGTATTTTTTGCTCTATTATTTGTGAAATAACCTTAGTCGAACATAGGTATTTATTTTATGTGTTGTATTTTAGATTTTCGTCGTCGATTGAAGTGAAATCTACCATCAAAGGCTTATATTTGGAGTACAAGTGGCTTTCAAAAGAGATTCTTAAAAATTATCAAAGTTAAGAAAACGGGCTAATTATAACACCGGAATTTTTAAATCCGGTAAAATTTACCGGAACCGGAAGGTGAAAAAATCCGGAACCGGAACGGAATTCCGGTTGCATTCTGATGTATATATATTTACATATATATTTACATATATAAATATATATACATATATTTATATTTACATATATGTATATATATATATTCATAACAGTGACAAGTGGAGCAAATTTGTTCCTAATAGCAAACACACAATTTATGCAATACCAATCATGCAGTTACATATACTGTTAGCAGTACCGCTTGCAGTTTTAATTATTGCTTTTTAAACAATTCAGCCACGAAAAATGAACTTCGTTCGTCAATTAAAACGGCGACTACGGCTCGTGCACACTTTTCCCATATCCACGTCTACTTTTAGGCTCTTAAGTTTACAAAACCGCTTAGCATATAATAACACATCTAAAACCTAAGAAATTGTCTAAGCTTTAGCATAATATCAAAACTCAACCTTAAACGTAGAAAAAGTGTACAACACCATATCAAATATATTTTCGCTATATACTAAAACCCAATGTAAGTATGCGTTTCAGTGCTTCAAACCTGAAAACACTGTTCTACAAACACCATTCAGCTTGACTATACCGCACAATAATTAATCTATGATGCAGCAACGCGTATCCAGAAGGCGGCCAAGGAAAACTCTTCAAATGTTACTCTTCAAACTGTTTTCGGCCTTTGCATGTTTAGTCGGCTGCTGCACGCCTGTGCAACCAGCATTCGAAACACATATCACAGCTAATATATGGATGATATTAATATACATAAGCCAAATCAATAACGTAATCGCACTGTTATTTCACTGTTACTATACAAATTTTCATAAATTTACACACTAACAATAGATGAATGATTAAAAAAATTGCAACTATTAAAATCCATCCTTTTTTTGTATGAAATATACCATTACGCAACGAAGATAAACGCGACAAAAAATCGCGTGCTGATTTGAGCGAAATTTTTATGATGGCGATCCTGACTTTACTAAAACTGCTTTTTACTCGTGAGCGTCTTTAACATCTGGATACGATTGAATTTTCAGACAAATCAAAAGAATCAAGTTTTGATAATACGCTGAAGTGAAAACAAAAAATTCAAACTAACAATTACTCTTCTAAATTCTAATTCAGTAAACATATATACTAACTATTGTGCCACTCAAATACTTCACACAGTGCTCAAATGCAGATGCTATATCCAGGCTGCGACCGAATATCCGGTTCCGGTTTAATATCCGGCAAAAATCTATATCCCTATCCGTTCCGGTATTCAGTATCGTACAGGATAGCGGATATTTACGGTTGTGGTGCCGAAGATCATATAAAAATAAAATATTTTAACATAAACAAAATCTGGTATCCGGTTCCGGTTCTGATACAAAATTCAATATCCGTATCCGGTTCCGGTTCCGGTAAATTAATATCCGGTCGCACCCTGGCTATATCGGGTTAACCTCCAACTAATTAATATCTGGTCGCACCCTGGACTTAACATACTTGTAAAATGGCTTGTTTATATGACCGTTTTAAGTGACCTTACGTTCTGTAACAAGAAAAAAAGCAGGTATAGAGGAAAGCATTGTAAATTCAACCGAAACTGTGTCAATATGTACGAAATGTAATCTGAAACTCGAGGTAGAGAAAACAGGGGCCCGACACATCGACTACAAACCTATCATAGGAAACGACGGGCCCTGTAGTGCTCGATATTTTCATGGAAAAGCCTGAATTTGAAAATAATTTAAGCTACATATAAATCAGTACTGAACACAGAGAATACAAAGCCGAAAATACATATTAATAATATGACTATGAGAATAAAGGGAAGGAACCATCATTAACAAGGCGGTCCCACAAAAAATATAAAAAATATACATCAGCAGGCTACCACGACAGTTGGTCAAAGCCATAGAACTGTTCGGAAACTGTGGTTAGGGTGAATAGAAATATATTGCATATTTATGAGAAATTAGATTGTACTTATTTTATCAATATTTTCAGAAAATTTAATATTTTATATCAGCAAAGTAACTACTGTTCTGCTATGAACAAACAATCCAAACACACATTTATCACGCTCAAGGGTATGTAAGTTTGTAATCGTGAGAAACCATCAACGTGGCTATAACTATATTACTGGCTGGATTAGGTTTAAGAACAGACCATTTTATTACTGACCACAAAGCTAAATCAACATCGACACTACGTCGTGTACATATTAATATATTAATTACGTCTTGACAAATCGGCCTCGTCCAAGCGAGCTCATCATAAAACATCATCAAATCTTTTCCACTTTAGCTGCTTTCACAACTGGATTATTTTTTTGAACCTCCACTGAACCAAGCGCTTTATAATCAAAGGTACACTGATGCATATCTGAATACCGGTGTGTACCGCAAAAAAGACCACCGCATCGACATTGAAAACCTACAAAAATACAAACAGACAACTAAAGAAACCGGATGCAGTACAACACATTAAATTATTACGTATGTACACTCTAGGGTCTTAACTTGATGGTAAATTTTCAAAAGTGTCCCGTCTTAAAAATAAAATTAGACTACGGTTCTGTACAACATAAAAGATTCTATCCTTCCTACCTATATAAAGGAAACGTCCGTTACGTTAAATTATTTTCGATCCTATTTCGACAACGTCTCAGAAAACACGTTTGTTTCCGAATGATAGCTAGTTCAAAAAGAAACCATCTCAAAACTTTTCATGCCAAACAAACATCCTAATTTACGTCCTGTCATCCACTTCTTCAACTATCACAACGATTTGACTTTTTCTTTGGAGGTGACGCCCCGGATCGTGCTGCTGAGGCTGAGGAGGTGAGCTAGTTGTTCGTCAAATTTTTCACTGTTGCTAACTTCAGTAACTGCGATTGGTACTGGTACTGACGTACCGCACTGTAGCGGTCCCAGCTGAACCGCTTGTACCACCGTTATCGCCGCCACTCCCGCCGGCACGTCTCGCATCATCCACGACTTGTAAAGGCGGCGGTGTCGTATCCATCGGTTGTAACTCGTCAATATTGCTTTCTGATGCAATACAACCCACTGTCTTCTCATCAGATTTTCCGCAACTGCAACAACAGATCGCACTTCTGACTCTCGATTTGCAACTACATCTAAAGCATTCATCGTAGTCTCTTCTTCTGTTTCGCTGCCCTGACTTGTTGGCTCACACTCGCCGCTGCGTGGCAGAAATTGCGTTTTGTTTTGAACAGCAGATGCAGAAGCCGACGATTATAAGTTTCATTGGTTGCATCACTAGGTACACTCTTAGTGCATTGAGTCGTCACACAAAACACCATCTACACCGGCTTTATGGACATCCCTGATTATTAATTGCAGACTGTTGCAGCGATTTATCTTCAGCAGAGATGGTATTTGACAAATTGCCAGCAGTGTTTTCAGTAACGTTTTGATGTGACATAGTAGTGGATTCTGAGCTTGTGCTAGTGTTGAAACCGAGTAGACCGCCATCTTTTTGTAGGCGCAGTACTAACATCGCCAATACTAGATACTGTTACATTGGTATGCTTCGTCAGTCTGTGACGCAACAGACGGAGTGCTTACTGTACTCATTTGGGGCTTTTCAAGCTAAATGTAATGATAATTATTTTACTATGTCAGAAATACGTACAAGCTCAATTAAATGTCCTATACCGCTGCCGAATAATTTTTTCTACGACATTTCCGCGTTTAAAATTTCGGCCGACTTTAACGCCAGAAGCACACCACATTCATATATACATAGCGCAATTTTTAAAACTGTTTTCAATTTATGAAAACTCAGAAACGAAATCTGAATGACCAAACCGAAATTACAGCTATACAAAGCTAGAAGTATATTGGGACTGAAATAAGACGATACACATTGGACCATCATTTTATCTATTGTTTGAATTAGCTAACTAACCTTAAAAATTAGTGAAATATCGCAAAAAGCCCTAATTTAGGCTTATCAAATATGCTAATATGCAAATTAGCTATTAGTTTACTATTAAATTATCGGTTTTGAAGGCTTTTAGAGAATTTATTCACATTCCTCGTGCCCAAAAACCCTTTATTGCAGGAATTAGATTGCTTGCAACCCTATAATTAGTGAAATATTGTGAAAAGTCCTTATTTAGGATTATCGTATTGATGCTAATTGAGCGAAGCTCGGAGTTTTCTCGAAGCGTTTTATGTTTTGTAGTCTAGGGTCGATAGGTGGATGTCTGTCCGTCCGTCTTTCCGTCCTCGAAAGAATCTCAGGAACAGCTTAATTCATTTTGATAAACTTCTTTTGTTTGAAAGCCAATTATCCTGGGGCGTCAGCTCGCATTTTGGTTTTAAAATTTTAAGCCGTTTATTAGCTACAGCCTAATTTGCATAATTAATTAAGCCTAAATTAGATGTTTTTACAATGTTTCACTAATTATTAGGGTTACAAGCAATCTAATTTCATCAATAATGGATTTTCGGATGCGAGGAATCTGAATAAATGGTAGGGATCGACCGGATCCGGGCCGGATCTCTGCAATTTTTAACATCCGGATCCGGTAAAATAAACTACCGGATCTCCGGATCCGAAATTTGATATACAAACAAAAACATACCAATATTGGTGTATGTATTTCAACTATGCGTACGTAATCTATTAAGCACTGTGCGAGCATTAATGCTTTGTTGGAATGTCAGGTTAATGACATCCACGTGGAGACCAGTGTTGTTGCGGAAGAAGAACAAACATAAAAATTTTAAAGACTTCTTTTTTAGTTGCTGTAAGCTTTGTTGACTAATTTTGCGAAACAATCAGTTGAACTTTTGGTATTTTATATACGTTAGGTATTGAAAAATCCAGCTAGTAAGATCCGGATCCGGGCCGGATCTGAATTTTAAGATCCGGATCCGTATTCGGATCCGGTAAATTCAAAATTCTGGATTCGGTCGTTCCCTAATAAATGGTCTACAAACCTTTAAAATCGATTATCGAATAGTTATCTAATAGCTAATTTGCATATTTGCTTAATTGACAGGACAAAATTTGCATATTACCTTAATTGCTTACGTGTGTTCGAGCTTCGCTGAATAAATGTAGTCCCACTACGACTGGTATGCAAATTATCTATTAGCTAACTACTCAATTATCGGTTTTGGAGCTTTGTAAACTGTCTATGCAGATTTCTCGCATACGAAAACCCTTTAATGCTGAAATTAGATTGCTTCTAACTGTAATAATTAGTGAAATAATGTAGAAAGTCCTAATTTTGGCTTAATTAATTATGCAAATTAGGCTGTAGCTAATAAACGGCTTAAAATTTTAAAACCAAAATGCGAGCTGACGCCCCAGGATAATTGGCTTTCAAACAAAAGAAGTTTATCAAAATGAATTAAGCTGTTCCTGAGATTCTTTTCGGACGGAAAGACGGACGGACGGACATCCACCTATCGACCCTAGACTACAAAACATAAAACGCTTCGAGAAACTCCGAGCTTCGCTCAATTAGCATAATACGATAATCCTAAATAAGGACTTTTCACAATATTTCACTAATTATTAGGGTTGCAAGCAATCTAATTCCTGCAATAAAGGGTTTTTGGGCACGAGGAATGTGAATAAATTCTCTAAAAGCCTTCAAAACCGATAATTTAATAGTAAACTAATAGCTAATTTGCATATTAGCATATTTGATAAGCCTAAATTAGGGCTTTTTGCGATATTTCACTAATTTTTAAGGTTAGTTAGCTAATTCAAACAATAGATAAAATGATGGTCCAATGTGTATCGTCTTATTTCAGTCCCAATATACTTCTAGCTTTGTATAGCTGTAATTTCGGTTTGGTCATTCAGATTTCGTTTCTGAGTTTTCATAAATTGAAAACAGCTTTTAAAAATTGCGCTATGTATATATGAATGTGGTGTGCTTCTGGCGTTAAAGTCGGCCGAAATTTTAAACGCGGAAATGTCGTAGAAAAAATTAGTTCGGCAGCGGTATAGGACATTTAATTGAGCTTGTACGTATTTCTGACATAGTAAAATAATTATCATTACATTTAGCTTGAAAAGCCCCAAATGAGTACAGTAAGCACTCCGTCTGTTGCGTCACAGACTGACGAAGCCATACCAATGTCAACAGTATCTAGTATTGGCGATGTTAGTACTGCGCCTACAACAAAGATGGCGGTCTACTCGGTTTCAAACACTAGCACAAGCTCAGAATCCACTACTATGTCACATCAAAACGTTACTGAAAACACTGCTGGCAATTTGTCAAATACCATCTCTGCTGAAGATAAATCGCTGCAACAGTCTGCAATTAATAATCAGGGATGTCCACCTAAAGCCGGTGTAGATGGTGTTTTGTGTGACGACTCAATGCCACCTAAGAGTGTACCTAGTGATGCAACCAATGAAACTTATAATTCGTCGGCTTCTGCATCTGCTGTTCAAAACAAAACGCCAATTTCTGCCACGATTCCAGCGGCCCGTAGTGTTGAGCCAACAAGTCAGGGCAGCGAAACAGAAGAAGAGACTACGATGAATGCTTTAGATGTAGTTGCAAATCGAGAGTCAGAAGTGCGATCTGTTGTTGCAGTTGCGGCAAAATCTGATGAGAAGACAGTGGGTTGTATTGCATCAGAAAGCAATATTGACGAGTTACAACCGATGGATACGACACCGCCGCCTTTACAAGTCGTGGATGATGCGAGTAACGTTGCCGGCGGGAGTGGCGGCGATAACGGTGGTACAAGCGGTTCAGCTGGGACCGCTACAGTCGCCGGTACATCGTCAGTACCAGTACCAATCGCAGTTACTGAAGTTAGCAACAGTGAAAAATTTGACGACACAACTAGCTCACCTCCTCAGCCTCAGCAGCACGCATCCGGGGCGTCACCTCCAAAGAAAAAGTCAAATCGTTGTGATAGTTGCAAGAAAAAAGTTGGATTGACAGGTACGTAAATTAGGATGTTTGTTTGGCATGAAAAGTTTTGAGATGGTTTCTTTTTGCAACTTGTGACCGCTGATCATTCGGAAACAAACGTGTTTTCTGAGACGTTGTCGAAATAGGATCGAAAATAATTTAACGTAACGGACGTTTCCTTTATATAGGTAGGAAGGATAGAATCTTTTATGTTGTACAGAACCGTAGTCTAATTTTATTTTTAAGACGGGACACTTTTGAAAATTTACCATCAAGTTAAGACCCTAGAGTGTACATACGTAATAATTTAATGTGTTGTACTGCATCCGGTTTCTTTAGTTGTCTGTTTGTATTTTTGTAGGTTTTCAATGTCGATGCGGTGGTCTTTTTTGCGGTACACACCGGTATTCAGATATGCATCAGTGTACCTTTGATTATAAAGCGCTTGGTTCAGTGGAGGTTCAAAAAAATAATCCAGTTGTGAAAGCAGCTAAAGTGGAAAAGATTTGATGATGTTTTATGATGAGCTCGCTTGGACGAGGCCGATTTGTCAAGACGTAATTAATATATTAATATGTACACGACGTAGTGTCGATGTTGATTTAGCTTTGTGGTCAGTAATAAAATGGTCTGTTCTTAAACCTAATCCAGCCAGTAATATAGTTATAGCCACGTTGATGGTTTCTCACGATTACAAACTTACATACCCTTGAGCGTGATAAATGTGTGTTTGGATTGTTTGTTCATAGCAGAACAGTAGTTACTTTGCTGATATAAAATATTAAATTTTCTGAAAATATTGATAAAACTAAGTACAATCTAATTTCTCATAAATATGCAATATATTTCTATTCACCCTAACCACAGTTTCCGAACAGTTCTATGGCTTTGACCAACTGTCGTGGTAGCCTGCTGATGTATATTTTTTATATTTTTTGTGGGACCGCCTTGTTAATGATGGTTCCTTCCCTTTATTCTCATAGTCATATTATTAATATGTATTTTCGGCTTTGTATTCTCTGTGTTCAGTACTGATTTATATGTAGCTTAAATTATTTTCAAATTCAGGCTTTTCCATGAAAATATCGAGCACTACAGGGCCCGTCGTTTCCTATGATAGGTTTGTAGTCGATGTGTCGGGCCCCTGTTTTCTCTACCTCGAGTTTCAGATTACATTTCGTACATATTGACACAGTTTCGGTTGAATTTACAATGCTTTCCTCTATACCTGCTTTTTTTCTTGTTACAGAACGTAAGGTCACTTAAAACGGTCATATAAACACAGCCATTTTACAAGTATGTTAAGTCCAGGGTGCGACCAGATATTAATTAGTTGGAGGTTAACCCGATATAGCCAGGGTGCGACCGGATATTAATTTACCGGACACCGGAACCGGATACGGATATTGAATTTTGTATCAGAACCGGAACCGGATACCAGATTTTGTTTATGTTAAAATATTTTATTTTTATATGATCTTCGGCACCACAACCGTAAATATCCGCTATCCTGTACGTTTATACTGAATACCGGAACCGGATAGGGATATAGATTTTTGCCGGATATTAAACCGGAACCGGATATTCGGTCGCAGCCTGGATATAGCATCTGCATTTGAGCACTGTGTGAAGTATTTGAGTGGCACAATAGTTAGTATATATGTTTACTGAATTAGAATTTAGAAGAGTAATTGTTAGTTTGAATTTTTTGTTTTCACTTCAGCGTATTATCAAAACTTGATTCTTTTGATTTGTCTGAAAATTCAATCGTATCCAGATGTTAAAGACGCTCACGAGTAAAAAGCAGTTTTAGTAAAGTCAGGATCGCCATCATAAAAATTTCGCTCAAATCAGCACGCGATTTTTTGTCGCGTTTATCTTCGTTGCGTAATGGTATATTTCATACAAAAAAAGGATGGATTTTAATAGTTGCAATTTTTTTAATCATTCATCTATTGTTAGTGTGTAAATTTATGAAAATTTGTATAGTAACAGTGAAATAACAGTGCGATTACGTTATTGATTTGGCTTATGTATATTAATATCATCCATATATTAGCTGTGATATGTGTTTCGAATGCTGGTTGCACAGGCGTGCAGCAGCCGACTAAACATGCAAAGGCCGAAAACAGTTTGAAGAGTAACATTTGAAGAGTTTTCCTTGGCCGCCTTCTGGATACGCGTTGCTGCATCATAGATTAATTATTGTGCGGTATAGTCAAGCTGAATGGTGTTTGTAGAACAGTGTTTTCAGGTTTGAAGCACTGAAACGCATACTTACATTGGGTTTTAGTATATAGCGAAAATATATTTGATATGGTGTTGTACACTTTTTCTACGTTTAAGGTTGAGTTTTGATATTATGCTAAAGCTTAGACAATTTCTTAGGTTTTAGATGTGTTATTATATGCTAAGCGGTTTTGTAAACTTAAGAGCCTAAAAGTAGACGTGGATATGGGAAAAGTGTGCACGAGCCGTAGTCGCCGTTTTAATTGACGAACGAAGTTCATTTTTCGTGGCTGAATTGTTTAAAAAGCAATAATTAAAACTGCAAGCGGTACTGCTAACAGTATATGTAACTGCATGATTGGTATTGCATAAATTGTGTGTTTGCTATTAGGAACAAATTTGCTCCACTTGTCACTGTTATGAATATATATATATACATATATGTAAATATAAATATATGTATATATATTTATATATGTAAATATATATGTAAATATATATACATCAGAATGCAACCGGAATTCCGGTTCCGGTTCCGGCATTTTTTCACCTTCCGGTTCCGGTAAATTTTTACCGGATTTAAAAATTCCGGTGTTATAATTAGCCCGTTTTCTTAACTTTGATAATTTTTAAGAATCTCTTTTGAAAGCCACTTGTACTCCAAATATAAGCCTTTGATGGTAGATTTCACTTCAATCGACGACGAAAATCTAAAATACAACACATAAAATAAATACCTATGTTCGACTAAGGTTATTTCACAAATAATAGAGCAAAAAATACGATTAAAATGAAATTTTTGGTGAAATGCATTTTTCACTTTCCGGTTCCGGTAAAATTTTCAAATTCCGGTTCCGGTAAAATTTTCAAATTCCGGTTCCGGTAAATTGTAATTCCGGTTGCACCCTGATATACATATATATCAGGTTCAGGCACGCGCTGCTTTTAGAAGGCTGGCGAAGTTTTTGTCGACGTTAATTGCCGTTTAGAGAAGCTCATGTGTACCGGGCCTTTTTGGCAGTTTTTCATTGGTTTAAACGCCTTTAATACTCTTGAATTAACAAAAACAAAATAAACAAACGAATTTGGAATTGTTTTACTGGTTGATAGATACTTTGTTGTTAAAACCAGGCCTTAGCGTATATACATCGTTAATATTAACAAGGGCAGTTGTAGCTATGTTTTGTGTCGGTTATTGGTTGAACTAGCAAAAACGCAAAAAGGCTTAGTTCAACTTCTATTCGTATATCGTGGGTTTATATTTACACATATTGGTACATTCATGAATTTGTATCACTGACGTTGAAGCATGTGGATAGTGTTGGCGACGAGCCAAAGTTTTAAGTTTACTGAGGTATATACCGTGACAGGGTGTGTCAAAAAGAACTGATTGATTACATTTGCAAGCTTTATTATACATAATTAGCATGCGCCCGCTGCAATACATTTGTGTCAGAATGTTCACTGCTCGTTATGCGGTACAGAGAGTTCGCGTGCACGGGGCTATCCATAGTTTAATTATACCGGAATCATAATGAAGCATAGGATAACAAAGCAACAAATGAAACGAAAAAATTCAATTCCGATTTGCGTAATCGGAGGTCGTTTGCACCCTGTACTGTATATAGCGAAGAACAACGAGCGCAACGTAGTGTTGGATTGAACTCCTGTAGTGCAGGGTGCGACCGGATTTTAATTTACCGGATACCGTAACTGGATACGGATATTGAGTTTTGTACAGGAACCGGAACACCGGATATTGTTTATGTTAAAATATATTATTTTTTATGATATTCGGCACCACAACCGTAAATATCCGGTATCCGGCAGGTTTAAGCCGAATACGTGGACAGGATACGAATAGCTGTTTTTGCCGGATAATAGAAAGGAACCGGATACCCGGTCGCAGCCTGCTGTAGTGTTAGACCTAATTTGCTATGGTGCCGGTTTTGTTTTTATGTTATTTGCCGTGAGAGAGCCTCAAATCGAACTTGGCCTATAAGCGAAGTAGTTTTATAGACGGCTCTTTTGAGTTTTTTCGGTACTCGGATGACTTTTCATGATTTTTACTGATCGTAGATTTTCCGTATTTAAATTTTAGACTCAAAATTTAATTTTTTCATATTGGTTAGCGGCTATTGTTACTTAGGCCAATGTTACTTGGGCGTATTAATAACTGTAGATTGAGCGTATTCCTAAGCTAAGCCTAAGCGTCGCAAGAATGTGTTCCCAAGCCTAAGGCTAAGCAAAAAAAGTAATCTAAAATCTAAAAGTACTCTTTTATAGACCCACCAGACACCTGGACGCCTCCTAAAGTAACATGGGCCGGTACTTTAGAGATTTAAGTTAAGCTTTCGGCTGAATATAAAATCTCTGTGAGTTAACTTCTACGAACCATGGATTGACGTATATATTTTATTAGCGCAAGGCTTAATATGAGTATAAAAGCATTTTCTAGCATCTTATTTGTCTACTGCACGATTTTGTTTCATTGACAGTGCTTCGAGTTTTATGTTTCCAAAATAGGCGACGTTCATTGCTATATTGCGATTCCAGCGATAAAAGTAAACGGTTTTGTCCCTGTTGTTGGTTGATATGAAACGAGTAACAGGTTTGTAGTGAGTTTAAAGCGAATTCTTGAAATTAAGACACAACATAAATGAAGTTATGTTAATTTTATGGGTTCATCCACGTAGTAGTGCGCGCACTAGTGTAAAAAAATTGCTCTGTAGAATGTTGTGTTTTTATTTCGTAGATATGCTGAAGTGAGAGTCTGTGTTTTGTCAGTAGTCCCTACCAAGGAACTCTGTTTTGACTACTCCCTTGAACAATTGTCAGGACAAAACCGGCTCTCTAAGCACAGGGTGTGTGTTGTTATCTGGCCCTCATTATAGCATCGTTTTTTGACACTGATCCTATTAAGGGGGTGGGTGGACAATTTTTTACAACTCTGCGCGCAATATATATTACGTGGATGATCCATTAGCGAAATTTTTCGTCGACACAACATTTTTTGTTGAAAACCAAAACTACTAGGTATATTTTGTATTTTTTGGAAACTGGACTAAATAGAGTATTTCCATGTATTGAACGAATCTCTCAACAGCCAGGTCAATTGAATAGGGTTTTAATCGGCGAGATAAAGCTTCTGAAAACAAAGTGTATCCGGTTACGGTTATAAATCCGGTGTTTTTTGCACCCGAATTTTCCGCTATTTTCGGTATTGAAAATTTAAGAAAATTTGCATATTCTTCTAACTTCGAAACATGCCGTAGCTGGAGGTTAGGCGAAATTAGATACTAAAAATGATGATTAAAGAGTTAATTTTAGCCAATACCTGCAATATGTTGTCAAGTGGTTGGTTCGGTTTTACGCGAATTTCTGTGAAATTTCGGAAATTATTTCCTGAAAATTGTGACAGTAGTAAAACTAAACCCGCTAAACTGATGAATTTTGCGAAATTATGCATAATTTCACAGCCGGAACCTCCGTCACAAATTATGCCGGAGACCGATTTTCTGCTGGAGCCGGAAGCAAACCTACGGTTGTATCCCTGCTAAGTATAGATTTGTGCCAAAATAAGTATCACATTTCAACTTCATTGTTTAACTGCCCTGCTGTTTGCGGTGAACTTGTGTCGACGTCCAATTTTGTTTGCACCCGGCTGGAACCATATTTTTTATGCACAAAACCAATATACAATAAAGTTTTGTTATAATTTGCGTTTGTCAAATTTGCATATTAGCATATAATTGATAAGCATAAACCGGCTTTTTTACAATATTTCACTAATTATTTTTTTGAAACCTTGGTCAATGTTACGCTAACGGCCGTCCCATTGTGGTATTGTACTGGGACAGCTATGTTGCAGGAGTACACGCAGTAAATATAATTGGAACTGTGGGGAATGTTGGGACAACGCGACAGCTGGAATACCTTGGGCAGTCGGGACAATTGAGGCAGTGGGGATAGGTGAGACGGGGGGACAGTTGAGAGAGTGGGGACAGTGGGGCAGCGGGGATCGGTTGGGTTGGAAGAGTGGGACATTGGGGACGATTGGCTCAATGAGGACAGTTGAGAATATTATGCCAGTGGCCAACTTATGAACAGAGGCGGCACAGTATTATAAGCATATTTCTAAGCTAGGCCTAAGCGTAAGAATGATCATATTCCTAAACCTAAGCCTAAGACAAGCAAAAAGTTAGTCTAAAGCTGAAGCTTACTGTGTTCTAGTCCCACAGAAAAGCGTTCCGCCCCTGATCTTTACATGAGCCTTGCCCGTGGAGACAGTTGACTGTGGGAACAGTTGAGAAGCAAGTTAGTCGACACAGTGGGATCCTTGGGACAATGGAACATTCGAATACCGAACAATTGGGACAGTGGGACGAAAGGACAGTGGAACAAGAACGCATGAAGTTAAACCAAATTGGTCCTGTGCGAATTCCCGAAAACCAAGGACTATGCACCATAGAGTCATCTAGAGATCGCACCCTATGTGAAGCCAAGCAAAGCGTACATTTCGTCCTATATATGTATGTATATCAGGGTGTAGCCGGAATCCCGATTCCGATTAGAATTCCAATTCAAAACGAGTTCCGATTCCGATTGCGCAATCAATCGGAATCGAAATTGGAATTTTGTAATCTTAATTTTAATCCTACTTGTTGTGATACGTTGCATAAAATTTCTGCATCATTTATCAATTACGTTAGTTACTTTCGATGAGTTAACTTATCAATAACTGATTTTTGTTAGCTTTACAGAACCAGAAATCATCGCCAATTTGTTATGCGACTTTTTTGAAAATTGTTGCCAGCCAACAGATACCGTAAATCAATATATTTGTCAATACAAAATATCCATACAGTCACAAAATTTTTAGTTCCGATTCCTGTTACAACTCCGGTGTAAAGTTGCTGTTCCAATTCCGACTCCGGTATAATCGAGTTTCGCTTTGCACCCTCGCAACCGGAATTCATAATCCTCGGAAGCGAAATCTACCTTCGATGGTTTGTTTTCGGCGATTGTTAAGATTTACGTACTCTACTAATGAAATCTATTTAATTTTTGGTCGTCGTTTGTTAGTAAAATATCTTAATTTTTGCCGATCAAAATTTAATAGCGAAATTTTTAATTGCGGTAAAAATTTACCTGGACCGGAAGGTGGAAAAAATGCCGGAACCAGAATTCCCGTTGAACCTGGCGTATATACATATATATTAGGTTGTGCATATGTGAACATGAGCGCAGATCTGTGCACTCCTAGTTATTGCTGTCCAGATACAATGGTACGGCGGGCCTTTATCGTAACATGGGCCGAAACGTGTATACTTCAATGTAAGTTTTCCGTTTTTCAATCACTCGTTTCCATAATTTTGGCAATCTTTTTACATCCTGATATGAGTGTATTTTGCACGCCTGGCAGGGTGCAACCGGAGTTCCTGTTCCGGCATTTTTTCACCTTCCGGTTCCGGGTAATATCTCAGACCGGAAATTAAAACTCCAAACTTATAAGTTGGCCGTAACTTTGCTAATTTTTAATAATCTCTTTTGAAAGCCACTTGTACTCCGAGTATATGGCATTGATGGTGGATTTCACTTCAGTCGACGACGAAAATCTAAAATACAACAAATAAAAAATAAATACCTATGTTCGACTAAGGTTGTTTCACAAATAATAGAGCCAAAAATACGATTAAAATGAAATTTTTGGTGAAATGCAGTTTTCATTTTCCGGTTCCGGTAAAATTTTCAATTTCGGGTCGCGGTAAATAATAAATTCCGGTTGCACCCTAATGTCTGGATATCTTCGTCATTGGGCCGTAATAATTTTTCAGTCGGTAACTCTAAAGCTATCCATATATTTGTGGTTGGTGTCCCAATATCACAAGTCCTACTTTCCACATGCGGAAAATATTAGAGGTTCTGCTGCGACTGTATTTCGGGGCAACGAAAGAAGTAACGCGGACGTGAGATAACTACTGCTGTATT
>JASANG010003768.1:0-44882 GCA_030248215.1 Enoplolaimus lenunculus
GGCTAAAACATGAAATATTGATCCCATCGCAATTTTTGGTTTTTACAAATTTTATACCGAATGGCAGATTTTTGTGCTATGGGGTATTTTGTCGACGCATACATTGACATAGGCTTTACAACTAGAGCCCAAACAGAGATTGTTTTATTCATCGTTCGATGTCTCATCTCAAAAAGTTGGTAAAAACACTATGCGGTTTGTGCAAAGTTTTATTTTAGCGTAACGACTAGACTTTGTTCTAAGATACAAAATAATAGTGAAAGCGCACTAGCTGTTACATAACACAAGCAGATTGAGGGATAGATTCAACGCATATCTTGTGCTGTAATGTGGCACGTGTGATTCCGGGAGGACCATTTATGATCACCCTCGGAATTTTTGCTTTTTTTAAAAATAGCTGTTTGGCACAAGCAACGGAACTAACACTTTAAACTGGCTGTTCAACGTTCCGAAACTGCGAAAATGTTTGGTTTAGGACTAAAAATACTATAAAATTAAATTTCTGGGGGATAATACGTATCCACATCTATATTCCGGGCTGCAGTGTGTTTGAGGAACCCGCTTAATAAAATCCCTGTTTGTTGTTTTTTGTTGCCAAATGCCAACAACAACTCAAACCAAGAGTAGACGTACCAAGTTTTAAAAGTGACGATTATGCTTTCCGGTGGAATCAAACTGCATTCAGCATTTTGACTACTCTTTTTTACGATGGTATGATCAAAAACATGTTTAGGCATATTTTTGCATTCTGCGTGTTATACACACAGCGCTTTAAAACTATGGGTAGCATGTCAGTATAGATACAACCAGTTATTGAAATGACTTGAAGGAAACGTGGTGCAGTAAAATAGCTGATTCAGGGAACCTGCACGTAGACTCGTTTTTGATCAGATTAAAATTGGCAACCTTACTACTTCTTACGTAATATTTTGCACACAATTATCCATATTTTAAGGTATTGCACGTCGTTAACGACCTGTTGTTAAGTAGTTATGCAACGTAAACCGCAATCAATTTTTTGAAAAACAATATAAATTATTGCGCTGCGTATGCTCGATGCTTTTCCAGCTGCGTGGTGAAAGGTCTGACGTCCCGGTTCTTTCTAACTTAGACGCAAGGGGCCACGCCTTAAGCACAGCGCAGAACTGCCACGCTTTGAACCACGGTATCCAGACGAAAAATAAGCATGAGACATGCCTAACCGTTATGTCCACTATGCCGTCTCAAAATAACTGCTGAGTTTTTTTAAGGTTTTTTATGCTTTACAACAACCTAACATATACTCCTGTTTTTAGTTCTTACATGTTTTTGCAGCTGCGGAAGGCTCTGCGTATGCATCGGTGTTTCAATTGATGTACAGCATCAGCATGAGGTTTTTTGTCTCCATCAGTGAGGGTGCAACCGAAATTCCGATTCCGTTTAGAATTGGATTCAAAACGAGTTCCGATTCCGAATTTTGAAATTATTTTAATCGTAGTTGTGATACGTTGCGTGCGTAAAAATTTTGTACTATTCATATATATTAAATTGTTTTAACTTATCAATAATTGATTGTAATTTAGTTTTGTAGAGCCAAAAATCGTCGCCAATTTGTTCATGCGATGTTTTTGAAAATGGTTGCCAGCGAACAGACACCCTAAATAAATATCATATTTTGTCAATACAAAATATCCGTACAGTCACAAAATTTCTAGTTTCGATTCCGATTGGAATCCGGTATAATCCAGTTCCGCTTTGCTCTCTGGCCTACATGCTTCCGCATGTCAGATCCCCCGGTTTTCTACAAGGTCGTGCCTTGACCTCCCGCTTATGTATTTTTGTTCTAGTGCGGTAGTTTGCCATTGCAGTTCAGTCGTGGTCACCATATTATAAGTTTGGTAGACTAGGGACGACGGTTTTTTGTTCTGAGTTCTTGCAGCTGACAATGAGGGGCGTTCTTACGATGCGAAGTTTTCATACCATAACCCATGGTCGACAGATTCTCATTCCAGCGCGCTACCACTGAGCCACGCCTTCTCACAATCAACTGCTGAGTTTTTAGTTGTTTTATGCCTTACAAAAACCTAAACATTACACTGATATGAATGCACTACATATACATCAGTGTTTTAAGTTTAACCGATGTGTAGCATCGGTAATCAGCATAAGGTTTATTCAGCCGCCTCCATGCATTCGCATGTCGCACAATGCACTGTATGTATGCTAGATTTCGGCATACAGTCAACTTATAGTCGACGATACGTAGAAGCAGTTGGAGAGGCGGTAGAAGCGGTTGGAGAGGCGGGCTACGTGGCGCAGTGGTAAAGCGCTTGCCTCGGAATCGTAGAAGGACGCTGTTTTGATTTTCGCTTCGTAGTGAAAAGGTCTGATGTCCCGATTCCTACCTAAACTGACACGAATCCAACATATGTATAGTGGACAAGCAGGCCACGCAATGAGTGGTAAAGAATCAATGTAAAAATGTGTAGGTTGTCAGTTCGAACCTTCCGCACGCTTACTTGTCCACCTCGGCGTGTGTAAACAACTGTGGTCTTATTACGAAACAGTTATACTAAAACATATATATAGCCGCATACTTCTAAAGTATTTGTTATGGATAGTGACAACGAACGGGAGAGCGGCATAAATTCACGCAAACGGCCACTCAAGGAGTCACCTGGAGGTGGTGAAAAACGCTCCACTCGCAATGATCCAGGTGACTCTGCTGGAATGATGTCAGCGTTTCACGAATCAAGTATGTGAGAGAACACGGCTGTGAGTTTTTGTAGTTGGGGGTCGAAAGGTGGATGTCCGTCCGTCCGTCTGTCCGTCCGAAAAGAATCTCAGGAACGGCTGAACCGATTTTGATAAACTTTTTTGTTTGAAAGCCAATTATCCTGGGGTGTTAACCTCGCATTGGAGTTTGAAAATTTTAAGCCGTTTATTAGCTACAGGCTAATTTGCATAATTAATTAAGCCTAAATTAGGACTTTCCACAATTTTTCACTAATTATTACAGTTAGAAGCAATCTAATTTTAGCATTAAGGGTTTTTGGCTGCTAGAAATCTGCGTAGACTGTTGACAAATAACCAAAACGGATAATTGAGCAGTTAGCTAATAGATAATTTGCATATTAGCATAGTTTATACGCCTGAATTAGGACTTTTTACAATATTTCACTAATTATTAAGGTTAAAAGCAATATAATTTCAGCACTAAAGGGTTTTTAGGTGCGAGGAATCTGAATAAATTGTTTACAAACGTCTAAAACCAATAATTGAGTAGTTAGCTAATAGATAATTTGCATATAAGCATAGTTGATAAGCCTAAATTAGGCGTTTTTACAATGTTTCACTAATTATTACGGTTACCAGCAATCTAATTTCAGCAATAATGGGTTTTCGGGTGCGAGGATTCTGAATAAATTGTCTACAAACCTTCTAAAGGCGATTATCGAATAGTTAGCTGATAGATAGTTTGCATATTTGCTTAATTGACGACAAAATTAGGACTTTTTAAATTACTCCAATAATTATTAGGGTGGCTGAAGGGTTTTTGGGTGCGAGGAATCTGAAGAAATTGTTTCCAAACCTCGAAAACCAATAAATGAATAGTAGCTAATAACTAATTTTCATATTACCTTAATTACCTACGTGTGTTCGAGCTTCGCTCAATAAATGTAGTCCTACTACGACTGGTTTTAGATATACCGATTCAGTTCAAAATGTTAGTGCCGAATGTTACTGCGGGTGTAATAATCGGTAAAGGCGGCGAGCAAATTGCACAATTGCAAAAAGATTTCGAAGTTCAGATGAAGATGTCGAAATCGAACGATTGCTATCCAGGTAAGTCTATATTTCTATTTATGCAGTTAACGTTTTGGTTTTTATGAGGTTAGCAATAAGAAGTGAGTGAACCTTCAGTTATATTTTTATTTATAGCTAGTTGATCAAAAAGTAAAATTTTTGTGTCTTTACATCAAAACATTATCGCTTATTATATTGTATGGTTGACTCTGACAGTTTTTAAACTGTTCTAATGTTTGTATTTTCTCGGCGTCGATTTGTGTAAATGCGGTTGCTTGTTGACATATGCGTGTATGAATTCCTGCAAAAATTCAATTCCTGTTCCTGCATTTGAAGATGTGGAAACCGGAATTTTTACGGTTTTGTGGCAAACTATTCATAATCATTTAAATATTAGAAACTTTGTCTGTGAAAATTTTTTTGTCAAAATTAGTGTTTCTGTACCTAGTTTAATTTTGTTACTAAATTGTTCCTGATGTGTTTTCGAAAAACTTAATGATGAAATAGATTTTTTGGCAAGTTAAAAGTCCAACAGTAATTCGATGATGAAAACTATTTCAAATTCCGGTTCCGGTTCCTGCATAAAAATTCAATTCCTGTTCCGGCAAAATGAAGTTCCTGTTGGAACCCTGATATATATGTCCCGCTGCCCTGGTACCGGAGCCGGGTGTAGAAAAATACACTAAACTTCAAAATATCTATGTACCTTTTGCGTAAACATGTACTTTAGAGTACTATACCGTCTTTATTATATCGCGTCGCGTGGAATTTTGCCTATGGTAATGCAATAAACTTACTGTGCTGCGTTCGGACTTTGGCTAAATTGTGTCACGGGACATCGTTTTTCTAGTACCGTCCACGGTACCGTATAGCCCTGGCCATCGTTTTGATTGAGGTTTTTGTACTTATACGTAATTTTCAGGCACAAATGAACGGATTTGTTTGACTATTGGCAGTATTTCAGCAATTATCAACGTCATCCGATTTATAATTACAAGAGGTTAGCGTTATCAGGGCTCGATGTATTAGAGACAGCTTAGTTGAATGATCACACGGTTTCACTACACATGAAACTTGATGCAACAAGTACTTATTCTGTTAGGAAATTTGAACTGGTCCATAATCCGATTCATGCGTATTTCTTAGCACCACTTTGTTGCACCAAGATATCTTTAGCTTCTGTTCTGAGAAAGTCGGCAGACATAACTCCGCGTAGTTGTTTATATTTCTCATTCGGGATGTTATTCCGGATTATATTAAAATTTTTATTTCATAATACAGTTGCTATAAATTTACATTCATTTCTAACAAAGCAAACTATCCAGTCATTTTTAACCTGCTTTTAAAGTAACAAATTACAGCCAGCTTTGGTAAATGGATTCGTATATTCTTTTCTTTGCCTTTGTATTTGTTTAGTTAATTCATTCAGAGCGGGTGCTGTAGTGGACTTCGTGGGTTTTTTCTACTACCTTAATAAAATTCAGTTTTTATTCAGTTTGCGATGCCTAACATCTGTGATGTTTTCTTATATACAAAAGCAAATTTTTATATATGCTTATGTATAACGATTTGTTTTACAACAATACACAACACAGAAAAAAATCGATAAAAGATGTAAATTCAGTGTAATTGATTAATAGACTTACTTGTACATTGACAGTATTCAATTAAGGTAGTTTTGTAGGTATATATACTTATATCCTATATACGTAGTCTTATGCTTGTGTCAGGTAAACAATTGCAGCTGACCAAACTCCACTCTGACATCAGATTTAGTCTTATAACCTTACATTATTTACATTACATTATCTTGGAACCTGTGATATCAAAAAATTTTAGTGATATGGTAGTAATCTGGCACCGGTTCTTTCTTTAATTCAGTCACCTAAGTTCCAAACTGAGGCATTGTTGGATGCTCTGGTGCAAATAAATCTGTTTGAACTGTTTCAGTGTCTATATTCAACAGTGTTCATTTTCAGTGTTTGTTTCATGTATGATCAATATTTCGCTCCGCTGCATTAGAAGTTTGCTCGAATTTTGCTGTTTTTCATATCGAGTCACAGTGTTTGAGTTAAAAATGCTGGAAACGGAACTGAACCGGAATTCTAAAAACATACTATATTTTCTACCGGAACCGGATGGTGAAAAACAGTTGCCGAAAAACCAATATTTTTAGCACACTTTCATTTAAAACAGTATATACCACCATAAAAACTGTGTCGGCAATATCTGGCATTGCGCATCCTCGGTAGGGTGCGCCTTACCAGAACCGAATGTTAACCGGATTGACTAATAGAAAAACTCTGTTGAACGTAACTTAGTCGCGCAAAAGTATATGCGTGCGGAATTAAAATTAACTGTTAGCTTGATAATATTTAATTTTATTTCAGTGAGTGAAAAATTTAGCCGTTTTATTTGTGCGGAAAGGTAATCGCAACAAGTTGTTTAATATGTCCGCTTGCCAAAAGCAGTTTTATGGTGTTCGATATTACAACCGTAAATTCCGGTGTCTGTACGTTTATACCAGATACCGAACCGGACACGTATATTGGCTTTGCCTTATATTAAACCGTAATCGGATATCCGGTTGCACCTTACTCCCCGAGGTCAACCTGGAAGGATTTGATGAGATCGTTGTTTTTAAAGACATTGGGATAAAATCAGGGCCAAAGTCTATTTTATACCAATTCTCAGCTCTTACTTTGAACTACGTTTAACAGTCATTTCTGCCTACACGTTACGTATCTGACCATCGCTTCTATCTAAAGTATTTCTGTTCCTGCCTGCCAGGTTATGAAAATGTTGAACGCAATGCACGCAATCGTGACAATCAGGATGGGCCTAAACATCCTGAACGCCACCGAGAGGTATCTTCTCTTCAATGTCTCATTTTAATGGAATTTAGCCGCAATACGTGTATTAGTTATAAGTTTGAGAATGCGGAAGTTCATAGAGAAATTGTGTTTTACTTCAGTCAAGATTCGATAATTACTAGGCAAGAGTATGCATTTTACCGAGCTCCACAAGGCAGAAAATTTAACGGTACGTGTTGCTTTTTGGGTATATACCACGGTTCACTTCTGCTGTATAGGTGCAACTAAAACATACCATGCTAAGAAATCGACGGGGCAAAAGCAAAACCGTCACTATTTAACAGCCAAAAATTATCTTGCAGACAATCTTATTCTATTACACTACAACTGCATATTTTTAAGTTCAAATACATTTGCGGGAAGATATTCTATGTTTAGCTGATAAAAACAGTCGGACGTTAGATACATTGCGGTGGAATAAGGCGTTTCATAAATCAATCTAATCTATCGTTCTTGTCCTTAATTTCGTTTATCACTGTCGGCACTAAAGTGTCGGGGGATCATAAATGTGTCAAAATTATTGTCTGATTAAATTATAAGCTGCTTTTGTCTTGCGATAAACTGAACACTTTCTGCTCAGAAGGTAAGAATTTACTATTACAAAAATGATGGCATTGTTTTCAGTGCGGCGTAGGATTTCGTTTAAAGGTGCTTGCAGCTATGTCGTGAATTATAGTTCGTAGTCTGGTATATACCTGTCAACATGAGTAACCAGGAGTACTTGGAAAACTTAAACCCTTATTTGCGGTGTAGACGCGGTCGAAGAAGGATAATTTTTGGCTTGCATGCTGCATATCTGTGAACAACGGTGTAAGTTACAAAATATAACGAACTGAACTCTGTTAGTCTTGCATCAGGATTATTATTTTAAATTTAGTGTCTTAACTCCTAGGTTGAGGTTCAGCGAATTATAAGGAATGTTTCAAGCGAAATTTGTATCAAGTTATCATAGGTAATTTTAAGTTGAAGCAAGCTACATATAAAGTTAAAATGTATCTCTTTCATGATTGTAAATCGATATACAAGGGTTATCTCGGCAAGCACCGATTTTCAGCTGGTCTCAATCGGTATCGTTTTTGAGTCTTGGTGATTTTGCAAGCCGAGACCAAAACTCCCACCAAATAAAAAACAAAATTTGCGAATGTTTTTTATATTATTACAAGTAGTTTTCCGATTGAAAATTGGTTTTTAAATTACTTTTCTCACTTAATTCAGTGTTTGCAAATTCAAAAAATCGCTTTTGCTTACCGCTCGAGAACAACCAAGACAGAGACTCTAGGCTCTATTTGCTACTCTGGTATTCAGTCTGAGTTTTCACCGAGACTGCCCTTCTCTGACATTTGCAATATTTATTTTTCAATTCACCAACGAAATGCCCGTCTACAAAACGTTTCAGCTGATCGCATTAATTACCAACACATCGGCGGGCATGGTTATTGGCAAAGCCGGCAGCTACATTAAAGAAATTAAAGAAATGACGGGCGCAAACGTTAACGTCAGTTCACGCTCGAGTGATAAAAATTTACCGGAACGCATATTGAAAATCACCGGTGACGCTGAACAAATTGTCGCCGCATCAGAAATTGTACTTCAAAAAATCGCCGCTGATAAACATAACGGCCAGTTTCCACAAACGTCGTACGCAGCAATTTCTGCAATGCGATCTGCAGCTTCTTCTGGTCATGGTAAGTTGTATCGTGTTCATATGATTTGTTTGTCAAGTCGGTGTAGTTTATTTCGTGTGCTAATAATTATACTATTTGCAACACATTTCAAGTCACCAGTGTTATTTTTGTTATTTACAGGGGCCGACGAAATGGGTGTTGGCTCTTTGCTTGGAGCGGTGGATCCGTTCCGATTTTCAAATATGAATCAAACGCCGCAAGCTGCTATGGCCAGCGCCCAGATGTCTGGACCGATGATTCCGGTGTCTCGCGGTGGAGGTCCGTCGGCCGTTAGTGGTGCGCATGCCATTGGTCCGATGGGACATCATGGGCAACCCGGCGTTGGTATTAATGCTGCCACCGCCGCCGGTCGTGGACTAGCAGCCAACGCTGGCGGCGGAGCTCCTGCTCGGCTACTGGATGCTTTAGCGGCGACAGGTGGCGTCTCGGGAGGTTCTTCCGCGGTTGGTGGCGGCGGCAACGCACTGAATCGCGCAACGGCGCAAGCGATGCTCGGTCCAGCGAGTAACGACAGCGTTCTGGCGTTTCTCGGTGGACTGCAACAAACGCTGGCGGCGGCCGGTTATAGCGAGATAGCGATCAGTGAAATTACACAATCGTTGCAGTGTCTGGCACGTTATAATGTTCTCGGCCTCGGACTTGGACTGGGACTGAGCGCGTTCGGAACTGCCGCTGCGTCTGCCGGTGGAGGGCTTGGAGGGTCTGGATCGACGTCGTCAACTGCTGGCAATTCAGCGTTAAGCGCAGATCTGTTGTCTGGTGGTTCGCTGTCTAGACAGGCGTTAGCCGCTCAGTTATTGTTGCGGCAGGCGACATCACCAGGAGGCGCATCACATCATGACCAGTTGGGAACTGGCGTCGGCATCGGAGGTGGTCGCACAGGCTTGGGTCGAATGGATACGTCTGAAAATGGCGGTAGCGGTCTTGGCTACGATTATCCGCAATTACAGTTTGTTGGTGGTAGTAGCGGACCGGATTTCGATGACAGTACTTCGGACATGAAACCGGAACGCATTCAACTACCAATACCACATTCCATGGTCGGAGTAATAATGGGTCATCAAGCGAAAACACTCGCCGAACTGCAAGCGCTAACTGGAGCTCGAATTGAGGTGTCGAAAAAACAGCAGCGGCTGCAAACGGAGGGTAATTCAGCTTCCGATCGAGATCCAGAACGGACGATGACAATAAGTGGACCGGCGGCGAGCGTACAAATGGCACGAGTGATTATCGAAAGAAAATTGAAAGAAGTCCGAGCACAACGGGAACAACGAATCACTGGGGCGATGTGACAACAACTGACGTAGCCAGAAGCAATGTTTCATGGGGGGAACGACCTCGACCTGCTCTTATTATATTTGGAAAGCGGCGGTTGCGTTCTACTCTAAAGTTTTTAAAGAATGTATGTAATAGCGCCAGTCGCATGAATATCAGCCCACAGCTAGAAATAATAAAAATAATTTGGCAGGATTACATCGTATGTAGTACGTGAAATATTTTTAGCTGATCTTTATTTTAATATGGAGGTTGTAAAGCATTGTACAATATTATTGTGTCAAGTTTAATAGAGCCCAGACCACGTGTAATGTTTTGATTTTTGCTCAACCTGTGGTGAAAACTTAGTTATGGCATAAACAACGGGGAGTTTACCATCGTTGGATATACTTTGGGAGAATCATGTAAAAGCTAGATTGTATTAAACTTCAACTGTCTCAGACGCCTCGAACTCATCTAGCTTTGTGGATGAATCAATGTTAGTTTATTTTAGTTTAGTAAAACATTGTGTGGTTTAGTAGACCGAGCACATTTCTCACTAGTCGCGGCGCAACAATATATATATCTATATATATATATATATATATATATATATATCTATATATATATATATATATATATATATATATATATATATATATAGGCAATGAAAAATTACGGTAGCTAAGTCACTATTTGTACAAATTGCATCGCAAAAGCGGCAAGTTGCAGCGCACAATTTCATTTCGATTTTCGCCGACTGTTATTCAAGAGAATTGCTGTGTGAACAGACGAATGGTCGGTTATACTAGGGTGAAACCGGAGTTCTGACTCCGGCTCCGGTAGAAAATTGTCTTCCGACTCCGGCAGAAAATTGTCTTCCGACTCTGGGTGAGGTTTTGCCGGAGGTTCCGGTGTGGTATACTATTTCGAGTCCCGTAATCTATTATATTTTGACCGTTTATAGTGCATTCCCTACAAATAAATTATATGCTGACCATCATTTTAACCATGACCACTGAGCTTTAAAATATGATCTTGAAGCAATCTCGCCTCTAAAGACGCGCAATTCACACGGGTTAGCGTGTAGTTGGAGCCTAGATGGCTTGGACAGTATGTAGTCGCCGACGTTTTGGAAAAGGTCCAGCGCCGGCAAGTTTTGTGGGCCCCCGGCTCCAGTATTTTTCATCTCCGGTTGCACCCAGTTGGTACCTACGGTCGTTGTAATCATTTTAATATCGAAAGGCGTAATGCAAAATAGCATGACGTATTAACCGGATATCAGTTTCGGGCAAAAATCGTGCACGTTTCCGTTATAGAAATAACGGAAATTTACGTAATTTTTACTTACATTCAAAATTAGTTATAAAATACTTATATATCTCGCGTTTTTTCTGTTACAGATACGCTGCAATTGTTCGAAATGGAGTAAGAATTACGAAATTCATCCAAAATCCTAAAAATTTCGATGCAGCCACCATTTTTTTCAAATCTTTGAAAGACTGGTGCATTTATCGACGCTTCAATTGCGTTGGCAGAAAAATGAAACATTTTTAAAACTTTTATACTTCAATAATAGGGTACAACGGTGGCTGCCTCCGGCTCCAGCAGAAAATCGGCCTCCGGTTCCGGTTGGATTTTTGCCGGAAGTTACGGCAATTTCGGTAGCAAAATTTTGCATTATTGTGCGAAATTTATCTTTACCGTAAGTAGCCGGAGGTCAAAGAAACTACCGGAGCCGGAGGTAAGGCGAAATTAGGTAGTAAAAGTGATGGTTTTTTATAACCGCAATATCTGCAATTTGTTATTAAGTTGTTTAGTTTTTACGCTAATTTTCTCGAAATTTCGAAATTTTTTCCTGAAAATTGTGACAAAAGTTAAACGAAACGCGCTAAACACACTGCAAAAAATGGTGAGTCATATTGACTCTCACCGAAATAGGCTTTTCCGGACTGCACAAACTGAGTCAAAATTCGGCTCCGCCAGAGTCAAATTCAACTCGATCAGTCGCTCAATGAATCAAATTTGACTCTGGCGGAGTCTAATTTAACTCAGTTTGTGTAGTCCGGAAAAGCCTATTTCGGAGAGAGTCAATTTGACTCACTATTTTTTGCAGTCCAGATAAATTTTGCAAAATTATGCAAAATTTGACGACCGAAATTGTCGAAATCTCCGTCAAATCGGAGCCGGAATCAGACCTCCGGTTGTACCCTGCTATATGTAGGAGTCTGGTTACAACCCGAGACGAAAAATACCGAAGCTGGAGATCAACAAACTTGCCGGAGGTGAAGCCGGATGTAAAGACGAAATTAGGTACTAAAAAGAGTTTAATTTTACCAAATATCTGTAAATGTGTTGTTAAAACGTTTGGCTATAATGGTATGAAACACCGCAGATGAACAATCGATAACATATAACAGATTTATGTTTTCCAATATTTGTGATGGCTGTATAGTCGAATCTGTTCTGTATCTTTGCGCAGTTTTGTCACTATACGAATGAAGCGAACCACTATTCGAAACACTATAAGGTAATGTTATATATACTATTATATAACGCTGCCACCGCGCACAGAATATTATATCTGCTGACCAATCTACCCATTTAATTTTAGTTCATCTAAAATCCATTATACCTCTACAGTAGTCCCACGTTGTCCTGAATACCAATGTCTAAAATAATTCTTGGCGAATTATCTGATTTGCCTGTGCTTGTATGCTGCATTTATTATTCATTATGTTGTTCCTATACCGGTACCTACACCTTGTCATTGTTGTTAACTTTAAACTTTTTAAAAAAAGATTTAATTTTAAAACTCTTTTATCTTCCATAGAGTCAGGCTTGACGGTGTAATTGTTATGCTGGAGACGAGTTTAGTTTGCATATAATTTGAATGCTTTTATTTTTGTGTATTTTTTAATAACATTATTATATATATATATATATATATATATATATATATATATATATATATATATGGATATATATGGATATATTATGTGTACAATTTATAATATATTTATGTACATATATGTAAATATATGTTCATATTTACCCATGTATAAATATGTGCATATATATAATTAAAAACAAATCATGCGACAATGCTTAACAAAAGCCTTTTAGTCTGGTGTTTAGGACTGACTGAGTCGTAATTTTTTACAGGACAGGACCAAAAACCATGCAGGGTAGCAATGATTGAGGTAAACTGGGCTCAAAAATAACGTTGGTAATATACGTATTTTTACGCATGGGCTCTAATTAGGTATTATTATGCTTACATTTTTGCAATATGTTGTTACTTTTAAATTGGTTTTCTTGCTTTTATGGTTGGAACTGGCATAAAACGACACGAAGCTTTTACCGATTGAAATATTGACGATATATAAATTAATATCTGTTTAGCAAAACTTCGGTTGTTTACGGAAATGTTAATTTTGATTTCCGACACTGCCGTGACTGTCTATTTTCGCAGTGTTCGTTATATTAATAGTGATTTGGTTTTGTTGTTTTAGAACAGGGTTGTTTTTTTCTGGAAAAAAATTGTGACCGGAAAAAATGAATTTTTTCCATTTTTCCTGAAAAAATGGAAAAAAATTATCTTTGTCTGAGTGATCGAGCGAGGTTAAAGCTAGACGTATTCTTGTGTTAAATCACACGGTAAAAGCAAGCTTTCAATTTTGCGCACCCTAACTTTGGCACCGCTGTCGACGAAACCTGGTGAGTGAACCGAACAAGTTGCATATGTAGTTTGACATTGAATCTCATGGCAAAGTTTCACTCTTTTCGGACATATAATGTGTCCTGGTGGACATATACACACGGTCACTGTTAATGTGTTGCATGAAAATTAGTCACATGTCACGTTATTGTATATCATATTTGGTTGAAAATTATATTTAAGAATTGTTTAATACTTTTCCATTTTTCCCATTTTTTCCACCCCCCTCGGAAAAAATGAAAAAAAAAACAATTTTTTCCGGTAATTCTTTTCCGGCCAACAACCCTGTTTTAGAACGTTTTACGGTAACGTAAAGGCCAAGAAATATAAGCTTATGGGTTAAAGTTTGAAAAACTTTAACAGTTGAGAAATATAGCAAAATGTTCAACTATTAAAAAGTATTAAAATAAGTCTTAATTTATTGTTTGAAGAGGAACGAAAAGTTAAAGGCACCAGTTACTTCAATACAGAGTTTAAAAAGAAGATTCAGTTCACTTTATAAAATACATTTTCACATAAATCATTTGGGATTCGTGAAACTTGTATTATGATAGAACTGGATTAATTCATGCCCGTAGCCAGATGATTGCCGTGCTAGGCGGGCTAAAAAAATTTCAGGAAGGGCATACAAGGGTTTTCAATGACTTACAAGCAATGTTGAAAATTTTCTAAACGGGTCAATATTTTTTAGAGTGTCATACGGTATGCCTATAATCAAAAGTCACCTCCAACAACTTATCGAAAATTGAACGAAAGTTTAATAATAAAAGTTTCCGACTTTGTTGATTCATTTTTTATTTTAGAAACAAAAATTTTCTATGTCAGTTGTTGCATTACAATTCTTATTTGTGTCAAAAAACATTTTTTAATTGTTAGTTTTAGCGTTTCACAAATCATTATTTTACTAAACTCTTTTTTGTAAAGCTGAGAAAACCTGAAATGACCCGCTAAACGCTGTTACGTAAACCTTTTTTCGCGTTTGTTAAAACGGTATTTTAGCATGAACACACGAACGCTAATTTTTCAAATCGAGTAAAGCGTGGTGTGATTTTGACACGAGTCCTTATGCACCATTAAACGTAAGGGGTAAATTTGATCTGTACTTAACCTTTTCGCTCAAAGAGTATACTATGAGCAACAAAATACAAATAAGAGCAATACGTACAGTTTGAGTAGTGTTTAAACAATGCTAACATATGCACAGTGCAAAATCTCCACAAGACGTGAGAGCACCCTTGGGCTCGAGTGTCAAGCTCCATTAGCTCAGTGGTCATCGTAAACGCGTTCCACCCGTGAGACTGGGGATTGTATCTTACCTTGAAATTACATCTCCTATATTGAAACTATACAAATGAAAAAAGGGCTAACTTTTTTGCAAATTAATTGCATCTTGTGCATACAGGGCGCTGAAAACTTCTATTTAATGCAATTTGATCTGATGGGACTATTATATGGGCCAATGCTACTTTAAGGGGCGTCCACGTTTCTGGTGGGTCTATAAAAAAAGTTGGTTTAGATTCTAGATTACATTTTATGCTTAGGCTTAGGCTTAGGAACTCATTTTTGCAACGCTTAGTCTTACAGGCTTAGGAATACGCTTAATCTACTGTTACGCCCCTTAAAGTAACATTGGCCATTATATGTATGCGTACCTAGTATCGTATTTGTCGTTTATTTTTGTCAATTAAACCTATAAGGTATACTCTAATATCTAATTATTACCCAAGAAAAAAGATGTTTTTGGTGTCTGTAATATTACTATAATTAACACACACTGCTGCACAATATATCTCTGAGATGTTAGAATTGCGATCAATTAACGCTTTTATTCGTTGTGTACTGATTAATAATTCTGACCACAGATTTAGCCATCATACTCCGTGCATTATCATCATATTTCACCACAATAGTAGTTTGGCATAAAGCGAATTAGTTCATGGCCTGAATAGCAGATTGGCTTGAGACAAATATGTGGTATTTTCCATTTTTTGTACACTTGCTAAAGTCGCGCTAGTCATGTTTTGTCCATTATTGTCAGAAATGTTAAAATGATGAAAATATAGCTTAGATGTAGCTTAGTACCACGGGTTTAGCTAGACTAAAAACTCAACCAGAATACGACTACTCTGCAGAAAAATGGTGGGCCAAATTGACTTTCCGAAATAGGTTCTTCCGGACTTTCACAAACTGAGTCAAAATTCGACTCACGGAACAACTCGGATGCGTCGAATTTGACTCTGGCGGAGTCGAATTTGACTCCGTTTGTGTAGTCCGGAAAAGCCTAATTCGAAGACAGTCAATTTGACTCACCATTTTTGTATGTGTAGTATATAGTCGGAACTTAGTTTTTAATTAATTAGCTGTTACTACATCAAAATTGTGTAACAAACTCAACACAAAAGCATCATGCAATAACAGTAACACTTTGCACCTCTTTATGCTTTGCAGTGTCGTTACAAATCGATGCACACCATGCTTGAATTACCAAATTTTTTTGTCAAGTTTAAAACATTGTTTCAAAATCTTCTAAAAAAATAAACCTTTTACCGGAACCAAATATTAGGATTGAACCAAATATATATAACGATACAAGAATATATTGTGTATATAAATCAGGGGGGCGGTCACAGTGGGCAGGAGTTCTGAAATTTTTCACGAACAGTTAAATTTTTACAGCAAACGATATTTTATTACATGGTCTAAAATATAGAAACTACAGTCTGACAGCTGCCCTCCCCCCAGATAAAAATCCTGTCACCGCCAATCATATATATATACACATATATATTTATATACATATATATACATATATATACATATATATACATATATATATATTTATATACATATATACATATATATACATATACATATATATATATTGTAAAATATTTCGTTTTCGCTATCTCTGGAAGCCGAATTAGTCTTCAGGTCTAAAACTGTCTTCAGACAACGTTCAAATATTAATAATCGTTAGGCATTCAGAAATCTCAAAGTTTTAAAAAGGTTTCATAAAAAAATTTACTGCGTGAAATGTTTCTAAAATCATATAAAAGACGAATTTTTAACAAATTTGATTTGGGTATAAAATCTGCTTATTAGTTAATAGGGAACCAGAATCTACAACTGCATAACAGACACCAAGTTTTAGGCGAACGCCGGCTGGTTATATCTGAACCATGTGTGCTAACGTCAAGTGCTCACTTAGCTTTGTTATGCGGGGCCCCCCCGGAGAACACCATTCCCCCCCCGGCCCCAAACCCACACAACCCCAACACCCGCCCACACTAAACCTATATTATAAAAGACTTGATCTTATTTTTTATGTGAAATATACAGAAAGTTATAGGTTTTTAGGTTCAATTGTTTTATCTGCCAGTATTAGGTTACATAAATTCAAACAATAAATGGTCAATGAAGTATTCTCCGATCAACTATGAGGATGCAAAAATATACTCGTCTATGTTTAGCCCGCAGCTTTCACGAACATTTCTTGCACGCCAGTATATTTTGAATGCTTAAAAAGCAATCATAAATATTAAGTTATTCCAATAATTACATTACTTATTTAAGAATTTAAAAATAGATTTATTTAACTATTTTTAAGACAAAGCCGAATCGCGATAGCTGTAAGTTTTGATCTGCAGACAATAACGAAAAACAAGTGTATATTTGGTTTTGGTTGGGGCTCTTGTATACGTTCAGCCACGTTTATGCTCAGGCATTAGGCTACAGACTAAGCTTACATGTACGCGTTTGAAAAAGGCTTACATATGTCGGCCAATGCAAAGAACATGGGCGAAACAGTATTACAAGCATATACCTAAGCCTAAGCTTAAGCGTAAGAATGAGCATATTCCAAAGTCTAAAGCCATAAAGCCTAAGCCAGGCAAAAAAATAGTCTAAGCTTACTCTATTCTAGTCCCACAGAAAAACGTTCTGCCCCTGATCTTTACATGGGCGCATATGTCTTAGGTGTTTAGCCTTTTTCGCATGTCTTTCTTTAAACCTGATCGTGCCCGTTTAATTTAGAAGGAAATGTACGAGTTAGAATTGGTACCACTTCACACGGTCCATTAGCTGTCAGGTTGCAACCGGAGGTCTGCCTCTGGCTCCGACTCCGGCAGAAAGCAACGATTTTAACGATGAAACTTTTCTGGAGTCTACTGCAATTTTAATTTTACTCGAATCATTTAATTTTAGGCGAACCTTAAAGAAATTAAATTTTAAATTTTTTAAATTTATAATATTCTGATTTGTTGGCCTGACACCGATTCGACAATTGTACACACACTTCGAACCACTACAGCGGTCAATGCCGGTGACGACAACAACAGCAACAGCAACAACAGCAATTCAACTGCAAAACCGAAATTTTACTAAAAAGTTTATTAAATTTTGCACGACGTTTAAATTGTATTAAATTGCAAAAATCAGTATATCCAAGATTGATTAGAGGTAAGTTCGTATCCAGGTATGCAGGCGCGGTATCAATTATACGGGTTCAAACAACAATCTTTCCATTAAAATGTGATTTTCGGTGTCTATATCCTAAATGTAAATAGATTTTTAGTTTTTTTTAAATTCCAATATTCTGAACTGAAGGAATTTGTAAACTCCGCTCAAATATATGACGGTGTCCATGCACGGGCTATTTCAAAGCTCCGGGACGACGTCCCGACTCGTATTTTGTTAATATTAGTCTCTGAGTGACTTTTTAAAAAAAAACTTGTGTACTGTGTAATTTTCAAACGCAGCGCCTGATTAAACTCAGTTGCGGTTTTTAAACTTCCGGTGATGCATATAACTTTGGCTCTTCTGAATTGGAAATTTAGTACTGAACGTACACGGATTGTCGACGATTTATAACAGTTCATGTGGCCTTTAAAGCAGGGTCGTAACAGTAGTATACGCATATTCCTAAGCCTAAAACCGAAACCAAAGCGTAAAAATGAGCTTATACCAGCAAAAAATTGATCTGAAGCTAAAGCTTGCTCTATCGCAGTCCCCCGCAGTCGTCCCTGATCTGAACACGGGCCTCAACTTCTAACAGGCATTGCCTGTTACTGTATTGGACATATACGCATGGCTGCAGGATCATGTTTTAACTGGGCCCGGAGGCCGACTTGTGTTGCGGATTCACAAGCAAGGGTTGACGAAAAACATGTCAGTCAAAATATGTACATATCACTTTAAAATTTTCTTTAAAACACTTTTTACGAACCCTAGGCGGTCGGAACGATCAGTGCAGCCGTCATAGCCGGCCGCAAACATGTTCGTTTACGATGACCGCTGAGCTGAGCTTGACGCTCGAACCCGAGAGCGCTCTCACGTCTTGTGGAGATTTTGCACTGTGCATATATGTTTTCATTGTTAAACACTCCTCAGTGTCTGTATTGCTCGTACATTATTGTATTTAGTTGCGCATAGTGTACTCTATGAATGAAAGGTTTATAGATACTAAAGTAAGAATTTTTCCATTAATAGATTAATGCAAAACTTGTTTTATGAATATATCGGAAAATAATACATGATCGCTTCTTCAAGGATTGTGATCACTTATACTGTGCATAAACAAAAAATTGTGAACAGTGTTTACAAAAATTACATCGTTTACGACAAATACTAACTAGTCAACGTATAGTTGTAAATTTGCAATCCTAAAATATTCCTCACAAAACTTCCTAGGGACCAAAAAACCAAGCAACAACAAAGTTGCAGTTAATGAAGGCACACAGATATTCAAGCTGTAAAAATCGAATTCGATGGCGGCCAAACAACTAGGAACATTTAGCAATTGTGGAGCCTAAGCTAAAGAAGCGTGTTCTAAGTTTAGCAAGTTCAACTGAATACGGGATCGCAACAATGCGAACCCGAATAAGCTGTCTCCGCAGTACCTGTTGTCACGATTAAATTTTTGACCTTGCGCTAAACCAGAAACCAACCGGGCAAGTTGGAAGCTGCTACCCAGGAAGCAGAGTGACAGGTGCGGTTACTTTTTTCAGTTACTTCTAAAGTTTCTCAATCGAAAAACGGTTATATTCCCAAAATGTCGATTTGCAAATTTAGGCATCATTTTCACTTGCTCCAATCATCCACAGACCAAATTGGCCAAAATTTTGACACCAATCATATGAGTATATCGATGATGTCACGAGTTGCGCAACATGCGAAAAAAAATTTTCAAAATCGAACCATTTTTGCGTACAGTCATTTATAGCAACCATATGCAACAACAGGTGCATATCGACATTTTATGATTTCAGGAGCGTCTTGAAACTTGGAATCCAGTCTTCATTTTTGGTCACTTCAATTTTTCAACAACACCAATCGCATCGATCATGTTAACGTTAATGATGAAACGTAAAGATGACAAAGAAAAAGAAGAGAGAGAAAAAATAAAAAACAAAGAATCCGCCGAAGCACAAAAACACAACAAGAAAAAAGGATCGTTCCGCGAACGGAGTCGTGGGAATTCGTCAAAAATTCGAAACGTTCACAGAAGCGGATCAAGGAATCGTTAATTAAGTTGAACACCGGGGGGAGGTGGGCGTTTGTATGAGGATTTAGCAGCTCAATTTCGCAATTTTTGACGTATTCGGGCATATTTTGGTTCGACAGGTTGTAATATATTTGTAGTGTAATTTTAAGCGTATGCAACTTTAAGGATCATAGATCGTAGCGCCAATGATTAGCGAAGCGGTTTCGGACGAAGCCGTAGCAATGAAACGTCGTTGCTAAAGCCATAGACTTAGGCTTAGATTTTAGCTTACGCTTAGCCTTATGCTTCTGTACAGTTCACAATAATTTCGTCAACGGTGCGACAACATTTTTTGTAGATCACACGGTTATCGCGTGTTCATTTTCCGAATAACGTCGTGATAGCCCTGGTTTATAAGAGAATGTTTTTGTGGCACCTTTGATAAAATTATTGTGAACGGCGCATTAGATTCATTTTTAAGCTGAGTTTGGAATTTTTGCATTACGTTTAGATTCAGGCTTTGGCGTATGCCTCTTGATTTTTGTTCGGTACCTTACATGAGTTAGCTGAAAGTTTTACTACCCATCTGCTTGTAGCTGTGTTACTACTGTATTTGGGCTTAAGTTTAGGTTGATAAATTATTGTTTTCTTTTGAGTTTTACCCTAATATTAATTAATACAAAGTCACAGAGCTATGTTTCAACTTTGAGCTATATCTACTAATGTTAATAGGTCTGGTTGTGAACCACATTGCAAAATATATGGTGAGTCAAATTGACTCTCTCCGAAATAGGCTCTACGGGACTACACAGAATGAGTCAAATTCGACTTTGCAAGAGTACAACAATTTTACTCAGTTTGTGTTGTCCCGTAGAGCCTATTTCAGAGAGAGTGAAATTGACTCATCATTTTTAGCAGTGTTGAGCTAGATCGCGGCATATACATAGGCACATCAAAGTGAATTTTGAAAACTTAGGCATGCATTGAGAAGTGACCCACGCATTGCAAAATATACGCTTCCGAACTGGCCAATTGAAAAAAGTATCGAATAGTGTATTTAAACATCAGGGGCCGATTCAGTGGGGACATTGGCTGCCCGTTAACCATTCATGCGTATCGTTGTGGTGTTTGAATATTACAAATATCACTCGCCAAAATTTACCATTTATTTCTTGCATTTTTGTTCACTCCGTGCAGCGAAATTCAAATTTTTACCCCCCTTAATTTTTTCTAGTTCAGCCCGTGAACACATGCGCCTTTGAACTAAAGTGAGCTTGTTCACTGTAGAGTTTCAAGGTTTTACCCGTTCGCACATAGAGTATACTATGAGCAAGTAATTGCGCAACAAATCCCCAGTGCACAGGTTGTCAGAATTGAGAGTAAAAACAGAAAATATACGGGAAAGAGTTAAAGTAAAGTACGCCAATATTACACAAAAGAACGGCCAATGTTACTTTTAGCGGCATAAAAGTAGATTAAGCGTATTCCGAAGCCCAAGCCTAAGCCTACGCATTGCTAAAATGTGTCCCTAAGCCTAAGCCTAAGCAAAAAAGTAATCTAGAATCTAAACTTTCTTTTTATAGACCCACCACAAACCTGGACGCCCCTATTTATTAAAAGTAACATGGGCCCAAAAGAACTTTATCTGAGTAATAATGAATGCTAACGTTGAGGCAAAAAATCATTTTGAGCAGTTTTTTTATCATCAAATGTTTTGAATTTAAGAATTTTTTCAAATTTACGAATTTGAAATTTTAAAGTGTGAAATATGGAAATATCAAATTCAATAGATATTTTGGTCCATGGTAGTTTAATGGGCGTCCAGGTTTTTGGTGGGTCTATAAAAGCGTAGGTTTAGATTCTAGATTAGATTTTTTGCTCAGGCTTAGGCTTAGGGACACATTTTTGCAACGCTTAGGCTTAGGCTTAGGAATATGCTTAATATACTATTACGCCTCTTAACGTAACATTGGCGGATATTTTTGTATTTATATATGATTTTTTATTCGTTACAGTGCATATTGTTGTGATAATAAATAAATGCATTGTAAAACCAGTTTTTCGATGGTACAGATAGCCAGGTTGCCATGTTTTAAACCAATCAAGTAAAACTAAAAGTGCGAAAACACTAAGTATTAGTTCAAAGTAAAGCCCTGTTCACACATCCAAGTTTTTCCTGCGAGAACTTGCAGCTGCAACTTGCACTTGCAAGTTTTGTCCAAAATCCCATTAAAATCCTTGCAGCTGCAAATAATTAATTAAAAATCATAGCTAGGAATTTAGTTCACATGTGTGAACAACTATGCAAGTTCACTGAATTTATTGCAGCGGCTTTCTCATTGGCTGATGAAAAATGCAAATCCTGCATGCAATTTGCAGCTGGAAGTTCTCGCAGCAAAACGTGTACATGTGAATAGAGCTTAACACAACTGTATACATGGTAAATTTCGAAAAAACTGCACCACGATTACAAATTTTTGAATCAAAATTGCAATAAAACATTACAAAACATATTTCTTCAATTTAAGATAACTTTTGCAAGCCTCAGAACTTTACCTGAATCTTTAATCATCAAACTTAGACAAACTAAACTAGCGCCGGTGTCTAGTCTAGTCTAATCCTTATTAGTATTAATGCTTTGTCTAAAAGTCTACGATTATTCTCCTAATCGCTAATCTAATAGCTCAAATTCGAAGCCGGCAGACGGGCACGCAATATTCGCAGAGTGTTTGCATGTTGCATAATTAGAAACTTATTGTAGTCTTAACCTGGTATATGCTTTGATCACATCCAGGTAATAATGCATTATTAATATTATTGTCGTCGGATAATTATATATCGCTTTTGCTCGTACATTTTCGGGACTGTGAGCAGAAGCGGGGCTTCGAGTAGCAAAGGTCACTAGCGATTTTGGCATTTGATAATGGTTTGACCGGAATTGTGACATATATTCTTTGCTGAGCGATATTGTGAAAAACTCCCTGAATGACTTTAAAACCTGAACTGTTTAGCCTAAGCCTAAAATCTTGTGATTAGTGAAATTGATCAATAGAAATATCGGCCCATGTATAGAACAGGACCGGATCGTTTTCCGGCGGGGCTGTAATAGAGTCAGTTTAGCCGAAATATCTTTAGATTAGCTGTGTTATGCTTTGATTAGGATTCTTAAACCAGGTGGATATGAAGGCAAACCAGTTTTCTTGTATCCTAATTTTCTTCAACGAGTATTAGGTTTGAAAAAAGATTAACATCGATTACCAATGATTAGCATTTGGATGCCATAAATATGTCATTGTTCCCGTAATATAAACCTAAGCCAAACTGTCATTCAGTAGTATACGAATCCAACATTTAATGGCTACAATGCACCTTGATTTTAACGGCCAATGTAAAGAACAGGGCCGTAAACTTTAAAAGCATATTCCTGAACCTAAGTCTAAGCTGAAAACCTATGCTTTAGCGTATGAATAAGCCGGCCAATCTTACTTTAAGGGTTGTAACAGTAGATTATGCGCATTCCTAAGCCTAAGCCTAAGCAAAAAATGTAATCTAGAATCTAAACCTACTCATTTATAGACCCACCAAAAACCTGGACGCCCCTTAAAGTAGCATGGGCCACTAAGCCTATACCTACGCATAACCTTAGTGTAACCCTAAGCGAAAAATGATGCAATGGTTATGCTTGTTCTATTGTAGTCCTGCAGGAAAACGATCCGCCGTTATCTGTGCATGGGCCATATTAACGAACAATTTATGAAATTTTTGCAAACCGTTAAAAACTCTGGGGGTGGTGCTGTATACGTGCCGCGCGGTGCCGTCCGGTTCGTAGTTTTGGCCCATATACAGAACAGGGCCGGAACAGCAGCATAAGCATATTCCTAAGCATAAGCCTAAGCCTAAGCGTTAAACCTAAGCGTATGGATGAGCCTATTCCTAAGCCTAAACGTAAGCTTAAACCTAAGCCTAAGCAAAAAAATTAGTCTAAAACTTAAACTGACTCTATTATAGCCCCACCGGAAAACGATCCGGCCCTGTTCTAATACATGAGCCAATATTTTTGTTTGCAAATTATTATGCGGTACCATTACCCAATTAACATGCGCTACCGGATAGTGCCGATTTTGCAAGAAAGCCGTCCATAGCATATATTTCTACCAAGTATCCAGTAGTTGCTTTATTAATAGGTTGAAGTATTGATGAAAAAATATGACATATATGACATAATACGTTAAAGTGACAAACTGACACGTACCTTTTCGAATGAGTTAATTAATTAGAGCGTTTGAGTTTCGCAGTACCCAATGCCGTTGAAATTGTTCGTTTTAACATATTTACGATTATTACTTTGAACAAAATTAAAGTCTGAAACAATAATTTATTCGGAATTTATTTTTAAAATTAAAATTTGCTAGTATATGTATTTTACTGACGAAGGGTGTATGCCTATACCGCTGCTAGGTAAGCAATGGTTGCTCCGTGTTGATGCGCATTTTAGGACAGCTGTGGCCTGGTTAATAGCAGAAAACTAAATTATTTAAGCATAAACCAAGACGATTGAAACTTTTTAAGGAAATCAACTACTGTAGTGATCCGAATAAAATGGGTCCCCATTTTGAGCCCAATCAATAGTAGTCCGTATCCCTAATAATAGTCCGTAAGTGGATAGAGTCCCTAAACCCTAATTAAAGTCCATAAATATCACTTGTCCCAAATTGTAGTGCACAAATGACTACAGTACCAAATACAGTTGACTTCGAAACTTTAAAGTATACTGAATTTTGAAAGTACATTCTTAAGTATAACCTTACATAATCGCTCAAGGTTTTGATACTAGGCAAACAAACGTTTAATTGAACGGATAGTTGCAAAGCGGCGTAGGGCGGATTAAAAACAAATACAAGTCCGTAACCGAATAACAGTGGGTACTCTCTGGCGAGACCAAATCAGTCCCCCTCTTATTCGGGTCACTACAGTAATTTAGATAATCAATTTGGGTTGTTTATCATTTAGATCAAACTCTTACTGTCCAAAATTCGAATGTATATGTATGCATGAATGTTCGAAAAGCGAAATGTGAGCCTAGACTTGTCAGATCAGCACTGGATGGCAAAGGAACACCAGTTCTTATTGCACGAATTTACACTACGCGACAGAAATAATTCTGCAACTAAACCTATGGTTCGATAAAAGGGTGTTATCGCATATCATGCTATCTTCAGTTTTCTACTTTACTCGAATTACGAGCTTGCAAACAGCTATAAACACAGTTGAAAACAAGTTGTTAAAGTGCCCCTAACCGGGCCATAGAAAAAGATATGTTTTGAAAATATATTTGATGTGTAACGTGTAAAGTTTAGAAACAAGGGACTCGAACAAATTTTGAAAGTTAAATTCATGTACTACCTTTTTTCACAACAATCGGGCTTATTTTCCAGGACAGCATATTTCAGATTGCCAAAAAAGTTTTGGCGGTCACAAGCAAGCTGTGATGTGTCACACAGAAACATATTCACAGCTTTGTTTGATAGTTTCGTAATTTTCTGAATTACCCGTTATCGCAAAAAAATGACTCATGGGGATAGATGCTTTGAACATGCGATGTGGAGATGTGATTTTCATCTTATTCAAGCACCATGAAACAAATGTTTACCTATTTACTGCTACTGGCACAAATAAGTGCCATTATTCACGGCACAAATTTCTAACCCTGTGTGGATTTTATACAAAAATGATAATTTACAAACATAGATGGCAGTATGAAGCTTTATAACCAACTTTAGTTTTATCGAAATCTTAACCTTTGTTTTTGAGTGGCCCATTGTTCATAGCACAGTATAATGCGACGTCAGCCTTCGTCTCCGGCATAAAATCGACCTCTCCGACTAAGGCAAATTTTGGTTCAACTCTGACTCCGGTATTTTAACCTACGGTTGCTTCCTGGTTCATGCTGTAAACGAATGCTAAATTACGCAAAATTATAAACGAATATCGGGGCTGCGTAGTTTTATAGTTTACTTCGACGCCGTTTATCTGAGTCAAAATACGAAGAAAATTTGCACAAAAATTAGAGGAAATTTTCGACTAGTTTGCTACTACAGAATTTGAATGGAACCTGTCATTGTATGTAGTAAGCTTATAGTATGATGTTGCTACATGCGATAAATTATACATATCTAAACTAGCTGCATGAAAATATGAACGATTTTTAGAATCAAAAATTTTGGGTAAAACATATTATAAGAATAAGATAAGATAAGATAAGATAAGAGACACTACCGTGTCCTTATGATAAGCAGCTGCCAAGAAGGCACATATATAGTGAGGCGGATAAGGGTTGCGCTATACTTTTTTTGACGTGCGGTGCCGTCCGTCACCCGTACGGCGCCGTCCGTCACCCGTACGGCGCCGTCCGTCACCGTGCGGTATCGTACGCAAATATTAAGTTACGTATGATAACGTATATTAACGGTCCGTCACCTGTACGGCGCCGTCCGTCACCGTGCGGTATCGTACGCAAATATTAAGTTACGTACGATAACGTATATTAACGGTCCGTCACCTGTACGGCGCCGTCCGTCACCGTGCGGTATCGTACGCAAATATTAAGTTACGTACGATAACGTATATTAACGGTCCGTCACCTGTACGGCGCCGTTCGTCACCGTGCGGTATCGTACGCAAATATTAATTTACGTACGATAACGTATTGTAACGGTCCGTCACCTGTACGGCGCCGTCCGTCACCGTGCGGTTTCGTACGCAAATATTAAGTTACGTATGATAACGTATATTAACGGTCCGTCACCTGTACGGCGCCGTCCGTCACCGTGCGGTATCGTACGCAAATATTAAGTTACGTATGATAACGTATATTAACGGTCCGTCACCTGTACGGCGCCGTCCGTCACCGTGCGGTATCGTACGCAAATATTAAGTTACGTATGATAACGTATATTAACGGTCCGTCACCTGTACGGCGCCGTCCGTCACCGTGCGGTATCGTACGCAAATATTAAGTTACGTACGATAACGTATATTAACGGTCCGTCACCTGTACGGCGCCGTCCGTCACCGTGCGGTATCGTACGCAAATATTAAGTTACGTACGATAACGTATATTAACGGTCCGTCACCTGTACGGCGCCGTCCGTCACCGTGCGGTATCGTACGCAAATATTAAGTTACGTACGATAACGTATATTAACGGTCCGTCACCTGTACGGCGCCGTCCGTCACCGTGCGGTATCGTACGCAAATATTAAGTTACGTACGATAACGTATATTAACGGTCCGTCACCTGTACGGCGCCGTTCGTCACCGTGCGGTATCGTACGCAAATATTAAGTTACGTACGATAACGTATGTTAACGGTCCGTCACCTGTACGGCGCCGTTCGTCACCGTGCGGTATCGTACGCAAATATTAAGTTACGTACGATAACGTATGTTAACGGTCCGTCACCTGTACGGCGCCGTTCGTCACCGTGCGGTATCGTACGCAAATATTAAGTTACGTACGATAACGTATGTTAACGGTCCGTCACCTGTACGGCGCCGTTCGTCACCGTGCGGTATCGTACGCAAATAACTTACGTACGATAACGTATTGTACTGCCGGTAACAGACGGTGTAGTACGGGTGACGGACGGTTACGGACGGCGCCATACGAGCTGTGAACGGTGACGGACGTCAAATATAGGGCAACCCTAAGCTGCATATATTATTTTTCCTGAATTTTGCGGAAGCGACATACGGTCTGTTGAATCGTAGAGTGCCAAAATTTTCTCGGTCACTTGAAATGCTACCAAAACAAAAATTGTACCTCAGGTATATAACCTGCAGATTTGAAATGCTAACTTAAGAGCGGTATTACTATAGGTTGTGGACACGCAACAACATATGTTTCACTACCAGGCAAACACGGACGGTCGATGGTAAAGTTTTCCCACGATATTCTAATCTCTTGTATCCTTATCATAGTTTTCCCACGATATTCTAAACTCTTGTATCCTCATGATAAACGTCAAGGTGCGTTTGAATATATTAACGATATCAAACTTTTCGGTTTGGCACACAACAGCGATGTCATGATTTCGTTTGGGGAAAGTATTTAACTTTTGACATCTATTAGCTTCAGAGGTTAATTCTAATTCGGGTCAATTGTAACTGATTTTTTCTAGCCTACTATTTCGGGAATGAATATACATTCCCGCTATATCTCTTTCGATATATAGGCTCCCGTGGTTTGATATTATTTGTTTGTTTATAGTTGTTGTTGGTTGCACTGCAGAAGTTTCATGAAGACTAAATGTGCGTTCCCAGCGGTGGAGCGCGCGTGTTGCATAAAGCGTGATCTAGCAGCGGGTTCAAAATTTTTCGCGAGTGCTAGATAGATGCTTTTTTGTGATGAAATTGAATCATGCACTTTTCTAACTGGATTAGGCTTAGGTTTACGTTTCAGGAAAACGCTTTTCTAAAAGCGTTTAGGCCTTTTTTAAGCAAAAGTGTTAACTTTAAATGTATGGGTAATGCGTGCAAGAGCGTTGACATTTTGTATTTTTAAAGCGTGTTTTGAAAATATTTCAATATCGCAAGATTAAATTTTTTAATCGTGATCTGGTTCCGAACATTTTTGGTAGTTCTGGCGTGCGTTTATATCACCCTATAGTTTCCAGATTTGGTTTGGAATATTATTTTTTGATTTTTGGTGCAGTAAAATATTTTATCGTTTTTCAAAAATCATTTTACAAATTCGTTTTAAGAGCCGTTTAACTTTGAATTCTTTTTAGTTTTTTCTTTGTATTTAAAAAACCTATAGTTTGCACATTTCCAAATCTCTGTGTTCTCAACTGGAATGGCCAACACGCATATTCCTAAGCCTACAGCCTAAGCAAAAACTAGTATAAAATCTAATCCTACTCTGTTGCAGTTGTGCGCGAAAACGGGACGGCCCTGGAACTAAACATGCGCCAATGTTAAAATCAAAAAGTACTGATCCCGTCAAGACAAGGAATGTATTCCTCTACCGGCGCTGCCGTCCTAAAAATTTCACAAATCAAATGCTTTCAATGAAGCCCACCATGTGTTTTCTGCCCAATTAAGTGAGAGATCGTTTTGCCCGTCCATTGCGATTGGTCAATCTCTAATTACCAAAAAAGTAGCCAATAGTGAGCTATAAAACTGTAAAATTGTCGAAACACAAAAATATCATTTCATCCCAAGGAAAATATCCTTGATTCGCCGCTGGTTTAAATATTTTGCAAAGCGAGCAACCGACTGGTGCGTATATATACCTCTAGGAGTCGACCACACGTCACTGACGTATATAATGACGGCATCAAAGCAAAGAAATATACATAGTCGAATATACAATTAGTTTCCGGTCGGCGCATGCTTTTGTTTGAAGAATAGTTTCAAAACAAACTATTTTCAAACAAAAGCGCACCAAAACTTTTATGTGCCAGTCACTAAAGGTAGAAGCTATAACACTATAAGTGAAACGGTACTATTTTAGATCAAAGTAAACTCTGAATCTTCCTATTGTTTGTATAATTATTGGTTAAAAAGCGAGTGGATGTAGTAATTTTCGCCCAAAAGTTTAGTGGTCAACTTTTTTGCTTTCTGTAAACAAGACCGGAGTAGCCACCCCCAATACTTCGCATTTGGGGACCCCTCTCAGAGTGGGCCCCACTCTAACACGATTGGCGCCGCCCGTCACACGTACAGCGCCGTTCATCAGCGCTCGTGAGCCGTACGACGCCGTCCGTCACCTGCCGTCACCAATACGGCGTCGTCCGTCACTCGTACGGCGCCATCCGACACCATCCGTCACCAGTACGGCGCCGTCCTTCCCAGAACGAACGTTACATAAAGTTACCCCAACGCTTTATTGAATTTTTGATCCACCTAGCATGGTGAGCAGTCTGAGTACATGTCTACTTGGCGCACTTCAAACACCGCTATTCCTACAGTTGTTGCTTTAAAATGTTAATGACATAAGATTTTTTACGTCTAAAGTCTTGTTAAGAAATAATTATTTAAGATGTAGAGGTAGAAATGGTCCACTTGTGTCCAATTCCTTCAATGGCTGATCCACATGGACTGAGGAGTTGTATGCCATATCAGCCTTGAAGTGCTTAACATTTTCCGTTGCCATGGAATGTTTTCCAGCAAATGAATTCTATGAGCTTAAAGTGTTTGAATACTCCTGTAATTTATCGGTTATCACCCTTAATGCTAAACTGAACAGCAACCAATACAGGAGTTCAAATACCATTTTGCACTGGTTGTAGTAATTAAAGTTAAGCTTAATTCAAAGACTACTTTGATGACATGCCAAAACTTCTGCCAGACCTATGACACGATGAAGTACGCTTCGAAGCGAACCACAAATCTCTAGGTAACCTGAAACCATGTCAAAATCGGATAAGTTGTGGCCGCTTTGTCTTCGTATTAGAATGAAGCTCTTATAGGGCAAGCGATGCGCTTTGTGACAGGAAGGAAAACTTTAGTGTGTTTCCGTAGTTTGAATCATGCCGGAAATACGTTGGTACACCGGAACCGGGTCTAAGTAAGAATTACGGTGGAATAGCGGAGAAAATTTCAAGTTCCCCCTTTCTCACGCGAATATTTTCAATTTCAAATGAGACGCAATTACAAGGTAAGATTCGATCCCCAGTCTCTCAGGGGAGGCGTTTACGATGACCACCCAGCTAGCGGAGCTTGACGCTCAAGCCCAAGGGTATCTCAAGTCTTGTAGAGTTTTTGCACTGCGTATATATGTTATAAGTGTTAAACACTGCTCACAGTGTGTGTGTGTTGCTCGCATAGTACTTGTACTTAGTTGCTCATAGTATACTCTATCAGTTAACGGATTTATACCTGGTATGCATGCATTACGAAAATTAGAACTCAATCCGTTGAGTTTTGTTGTAATTCCGAACATTTTGTTTTTCGAAATACTTTTTGAGCATTTTGAAAAGATAGGTTTCATTCCAAATTAAAAAAATGAAATATTGTGTAAAGTTGCGAATCTGGTGTCGCACTGGTGAATTCAGGTAAATTGAAAAAATGAAACCCTGAAAAAACGACTAAAATATTTGATTTTAACACAAAATTGTCAAATCGTTCAAACCTGAGGCCAATGTTGCTTTTATGACTGTGACTATAGATTAAGCATATTTGTAAGCTTAAACCTAAGCCTATGACTAAGCAAAAATATTGCCAATTTTAAGCCCTATTTGAGGTATATCCATTGTATGCTTAGTAACGTTGCTTTCAGTTAATTTTCTAAAAATGTTTTGTAGCCTCAAAGTACACATAGCTTAAAGGCTCGCACAGTACAAGGGTTTTGCAAAAGGGGGCCAAGCATCGCGTACCCCAATGTTTATAAAAAATTATTTCTGTTATTAAAATCAAAATTTTAATATATTTAACTGGTCTGGTCCTCCCGGGAGTGGAAATTCCAGGTATATACGCTAATGCCGTACCTAAAGTTGTGGCCTTATAGTTTTGAAACCGAAAACTTTTAAACAATTCGAGTCAAACCTAAACTAAACAAACCCGTTTCCTGTTGTAGTTAAATCGCCGGTTCACCTTTGATGTTTTCATCCGTGTATTTGATGTAACCGCCACATCGCCGGAAACTGACATGGGGTCAGCTCCTTAACCTGGAATTCTTGTATTTGAGGGGCATGAAAATATTTTTGAAAAAGGCAATCAAAATTTTAGCTGTACGCGACGAATAATTGCGCTGGACGAATGAGTTTATTAAGGTCATCCCAGTTCGTACAGTGCTTGTAGATTTACTGTGGGTGGCGTAGCCAGGGTATCATATCGTGAGAGGAAAATTCCATGTAAATGTTTTTAGCGTGCAAGTGTAGCGAACGAGAATATTTTTTTAATCTCTAAGAACTTAAAAAGTTTATTTTAAAGTTTGAAATCGTAGGTACACTGTTCTCATTGTTCCAAGAATTTCGACAGCCATATTCCTATATACTCCTTGTATGCACCGTTAGTGGGTAGTTTCTGAAGTCATTTCAAAAATAATACAGCGGTTCTTCGACGGGTTTCAAAGGGTTTGTTTGTTCGAAAGCGAAGTCGCTGTGAGTTGAAGTTGAAAATATATTTTCGAATTTTTTGCAATTTTTTCATAACTTTCTCAAAACTTCGTTTATTTGCTTCTTTGTGGCTTAAAATACTGAATGAAAATGCTCGTACTGTCACTGATCGCGGAAAGTAATTGCTCAAATAAAATTATGCTCTTAATTGATATTTTTTTACTTTGGTTTCACCGGCAGACAGAGGCACCCGAGATCAGACTCTGGCGGTGGCAAAGCGAACTCTGGCTCCGGGTAAAAGTTTACCGAAGGTTTGGACAATTTCAATGCTGCGAATTTTTTGTATTTTTATGGAATTTGTATTGTTTAATGAGTCTATTATTTCAAGAAAATTACGGCCCTTACATTTTGATATATACCGGCAAATGACGAAATATTAAGAAAATATTAATTACAATTACCACAATTTGTTGGTTTTCTTGAATACCCAAATTCCTATCTGCCCAATGAGCATTTTTACAAACACTGGAACAGACCGCTAGCCAGGTCGCCTTGATATTTGTGACTAAACATTTTTCATGAGGAGCATACAAGGGTTTTCGATGGATTACATGCAAGGTTGATAAATTTTCTAGTTGAAGGCCGAGATAATTCAAAGAAGGCTGAGTCCCCATGGCCTCTTTTGTCTACGGACCCGCGCGGAAAGTTACATTTGTTTTAAAAATGCATCCGGAATCCACACTATAAGTTTGTTCCTTGTTACCACAAGTCAAGACGACGAAAACAATGTTCTAATTATCTTTTATGGTCCCAACGCGTAGTTTTGCTACAACTGCTTCTAAACGACACTTTTAGTGCCGATTTGAACTAAATTCTCTCTTAGGTTAACCAGTACTGTCAGTCACATATTATGTTAGTTGTTCAAAATTGTTTGACAATTATTGGTCAAAGCTTTTATACCCAACAATGTTTGTTTTAATGTGGCTTAGTTTTGAACCAAATTTTATTAGGCTGGACCCATATCCAGAGATCGAAGAGACTTGGCGTTTTCTACTAAAAGTTGGCCCATCCTAAGATCAGAGGCCGAACATTCTTCCGTGGTCTAGAATAGAGCAAGCTTACATTAGGCTGGACCCATATCCAGAGATCGAAGAGACTTGGCGTTTTCTACTAAAAGTTGGCCCATGGTAAGGTCAGAGGCCGAACATTCTTCTGTGGTCTAGAATGGAGTAAGCTTACGCCTTAGACTAATTTTTTTGCTAGCTTAGGCTTAAGCTTAGGCTTAGGTGTAAGGTCATTCTAAGCGTTAGGCTTAAACCTAGGCTCAAGCTTAAGTTTAGGAATATGCTTATGCTATTGTTTCACCCCTGTGCTGTACAATGGCTGAAAAGATTCAACGTCATTAGTAAGGCATGTGAAAGATTTGGATAATTATCCTGAACAATTTTTCAGCCTTCTCACATTTCCCTTAACTTGTTGCCTGGCCTGTGACCTCTAGGCAGCTCACCTTGCTATGGATGGTTAAAAAATTTTTCAAGAGGGGTACATGAGGGGTTTCTATTACTTACAAACAAGGTTGAAAAGTTTCTAGGTGGGCCAAAAGTTTTCTCCATGGGAGGGCTGAGCACCATCTGGGCCCAGCTTTACTACGGGTCGGTGTCTGGCTACGTGCCTCATTCTGAGCTTAAACCAACTGAAATTATCGTTGGGACGTCATATATCTTTTGCTGTTAACAATCTAACTTTTGTACACTTATCCACATTCGCGTACTGGTTTAGGTCATGACTTAAAACCTTAGGTTGTGCGAAAAGGCTTGCTTAATCCTGTGCCTAAACCTATTTTTTTGCTCATTTTTTTAAAAAATACACAGGTTTACGCAAAATTTACAGAGTTGTGAAACGTGTAAACAATAATTTAAATTGCATCAAAAACACTTTAAAATACCATTCATAACCTTAAAAACGTTCTCTAAAACGGTCGTTTGCTGTGTTAAATTTTTTAAAATTTGACTAAATATTTCAAATTTAACAATTTTACATATAAAACAAATTAGTGACCGCTTTAGCGTGACGCTATACTTTTGTTGACGTCCGGCACCGTCCGTCACCATACGTTACCGTAAGGTATTGCACGTGAATTACTCACCTGCGATGACGTATGGTCCGGATGACGTCGCATGACAATGACAAATACACCGTCACCCTTTTATGGTTAAGTGTTTATGTTTCGTCGGTTTTTGTACGTAATTTGAATAGAGATTTGCAAATGAAGCTAACAGCTCTTGTACGTTTTCACCATTTTGACGCCAGGGCAAAGCCTCAAGCTTAAGAGAAGGATTACCTAAACCTAAACCTTTGCCTATGCATTTTTCGGCCCACGTATAGAACAGGGCCGGAACGTTTTCATACAGGGCGGTAATAGCGCCAAGTTAAGCTTTAGACTACCTTTTTGCTTAGGCTTAGGCTTACGCTTACGCTTAGGCTTAGGAATATGCTTATAAAACTGTGTCGACCGTGTTCAATACATGGGCCCGTTTTCCCAAGCCTAAAACTTAGCCTTAATATTACATGTATAGGAAAGTGTAAACGAGTCTAGCTAATCATTAATGCTTATATGCCGTTTCGAACACAAATGCATGGTTGCGCTTCTGTTCCACGCACATTTTTCAATCATCTGTTGTCCGGGCCCGTAGCCAAGGGGGGCGATGGGGCTCATTCAACGGGCAAAATTTTGTCGCCCCATAGAAATTTTTCAACCTTGCTTGTAAATTCATTGAAAACCCTTGAATGATCTTCCTGAAAATTTTTACCCCCCCCCAGAAAAAAGTGAGCTGGCCACGGGACTGTGTAGCATGGACTCAAAATTTCACCTCAAGGGTACAACTATTATTTGCTTTGATCCAAAAGTATAGACTGCAGTCCATTAGTAGGAAACAAAAGAAATTGCAAACAATAACGCTAACATATGTTTGCGTGACACATGCAAATTTGTCATTTTTACACGAATATATTCATTCATGATATGAACACCTTTATGTGCCAAATTGGTCCTTCGTGGGCTCATTGACGCTTCTCGAATATTGTGTAGGCAGCTTAACGACATGGACACCACCGGATCCGGACGGAGGCGGGGCGTACGCTACCTTGATATGAAATTTTTTGTGACAAACGGCAAAGTCTTTTGCTTACAATTTTCACTCGCATAAAATTGGCTCATATAAAGTGAAAATTGCGTTTCCTAAGTTTTGCCAGCTCGCGCCGGCATCCGTGAGAAATTTGTGGATACGCCGCTGGATATGGGCGAAGCTTATTCTGCAACGTGGTCGCTTTTGATGTCAACTACGGCAGTGTGGCATTTTGTACAGACATAGTCGACCCCAATCGTTATCAGATAATTTTGATCGAAAACATTCAACGAATTTTATTTTAGGTAAAAATGTTTTACTAGTTGTGGACCTGGTTAGCGAAAATTACGCCCAAATTTTTTTGGTTATTTGTTTTAAATTTGTTAATGTCAAATTACTTGAGTAGATCGTGATTACTGCAACGCTGGCAATATTCGAATCATGTATTCCCAACAATAATTCGGTAATGAAAATTATTTCAAATTACGGTTCCTGGTCCGGTTCCGGTTTCTGCATAGAAATTCAATTTCTGTTGCTGTTCGCGTTCTGGTAAAATTTAGTTCCCATTGAAACCCTAATATGTAACCTCTGTTATTATCTTAAATTTAGATTTTAAGTATATATACATTCATACATATACACTACGTAAGCGGCATGTACTGTACCATTCACAAGGTGCCGCTATGCCTGATATCAGCATTCCTCGTAACTTGGTAACCGATCAAAAGGTTTAGAAAACGTTTTTTTTTCGGTCAAAAAACATCAAAAATAAAACCGGAACTATGGAGGTGTTTTAACTTTATTCAAGACATTTCTAACGAATGAAGGTCGAATAGAAAGTATAAAAGCGACAAATACAAGACATGTAATTATATTATTATTAAACATTTATTGCGATACTCTCAATAAGAGTGCGACACGCGAATCCAGCAATATAGGCTATTAGATGGTGGTGTAAAAACGGACACCCGTTGTTCATTTCATGAAGATTTTTATTTTTATGACCTCAGGCTTCTGGCTTTGGCTTCATTATACTTCGCATCCGGTTGCACTCTGGTGCGCTCCAAAACGCAGGGACAGATAAGATTGCGCGAGTGCCTGTCTTCCGGTAGCTCTGTATTTCTAAAAATGTATCGGATGCAAACAGTTGATCAGAATTGAAAACTGCGAACTACTAAATCGTAGAAATTTAAGCAAAAAAAGCCGAAATGAAATTAAAATTCAAAAATTTCGTAATTACATTTATAAATCAAAGTAATTTTTGAAATTTCTATGAAAACAAATGTCAGACAGTAACAACATACGACCAGTTCAAAGAACAACTTTAACACCTTTTAAATTACAATTAAAGCTCAACCATATAAATTATTTAAGTTAAGTTTCTATGCTTTTGTCAAATGCCGCCTTGTTGTTCCATTGGAATTGCAGAAAACAAACAAACGATCTGCAATAGAAAGTTGAAACGTTCTATAAACATGTATACCTAATTATTATCCTGCTACCATAGCTGCCACGAAACAATTTTTCATGTTTCATCTTCCGGCCAATCCAAAGAACGGGGGGAACAGTATTATAAGCATATTTCTAAGCCTAAGTCTAGGCCTATGCCTAAGCCTAAACATAAGAATGAGCATATTCGTAAGCCTAAGCTTAAGCCTAAGCCAAGCAAAAAAATTAGTGTAAAGCTTAAGCTTACTCTTTTCTAGTCCGGCTGAAAAATGTTCCGCCCCCGATTTTTACATAAGCCTAACATTCTAAACTAGCATAAAGATCATTCTGAAATTTTCGTGGGTTAACTCATTTAGCAAACCGTATCATTATAACTCATTTGTAATTTGAAGTTTTGAAATTTTTTTTACAAATTTGCAGTTTTGTTCATTAGTGCTATTTAAAAGCGAAAGATTTCATAGCTACCGTTTTAATATATTTTGATACTTCTTTTTTCTGCTTTTTTTAAATTGAAATTTTTTGTCAATCGAGCTATTTTAGTTTGGCTGGTGCACTTCACAGCGCAACGAAAGATAGGAGCGGTAGATGTACAACTTTTTGGTTTCCAGCTTCCATATGTCGGTTCCGTATTTCTGCGGATTCAGCCAGTTTCGAAGGCTTTTGTTTTTGACAGCAATCAGCGTTGATACGCGTTGCCTATAAAACACAATTAGAACATTATATATTTTTTATTTAAAATTGAATGTTGTTGAAATTCTGAGCGTTAAACACAGTTTGTAATTTTTAATATCAGCTCCGTTCATAAGCCACCATATAAGGCTTGAGGTTGCCATAATACGGCAATGGCTGGAACAGAAACTTGTGGCAATAGCAAACAGTGCCATGGTACTTTTAGGGCCGTGCTGGTTTCTGGTGGGTCTGTAAAAGGGTAGGCTTACACTTTAGACTACATATTTTGCGTAGGCTTAGGCTTAGGAATACGTTTAATCTACTGTTACGGCCCTAAAAGTAACATTGGCCACAAACAGTGTCGGAGCTAAGCGAGGAACAGTTTAATTTTATGGTGCGTTTAATTGATCAATTTTAACCAAAATGGATAATAAAATAAGAGTATGCAATTGAATACATTCTGTGTCAAAGGAAAGTACTTAGCGGACGTTGCGTTTTAGCCGATTCCCCATCCTTATTTAGTGGGTCTGTATGCTGTTGTATATAACACTCTCAAGCAACGTATTGCCATCCCATGTTATTACGATAGTATTGAACCCGTAAACAAGAGGAATCGGCCAAAAACGCAACGCCCGGTGGTATATTTTGTACCACACAAATTTCGATAGTTGCGCACTCTTGTTAATAAGTGATCATCCGCTCTTGAGTTTATGAAGCACAATGTATGGTGCCAAAATTTAGACGTGTCGCGTGTACACCACTGGCATTTATTCTATTATATAGCAGTGACCAGTTAATAAGCTGCTGCAACAATTGCTGACGTGGCTTGCCAAATTGGCTATTTGGTTGTTTTGTTGCTGTTGTTGCGACATTGCAAAATTGAGAAAAACATGAATGGTTTCCAGTCTGCAACATCAGAGCATCGTCCAATCAGAGAAAGGTGCATAACCTTCCGAAGAAGGAAGCGGATTGGCAAATTTTATGAGAAACAATTCTTACTGTATGCTATGCTATTGGCAGCGAAAAATTGTGAGGTAAGGACCTTATCATTTTATCATCAAAAAAAATTGCTGATTTGAAAAATTGTAAGGTATGGACTACGCGGGGGGGGGGTCGTTCTGGATCCACTAGTGAGTCCAACTGTAACATTAAAATGTCTGAAACTGCAAAAAATTAAACTCAACCAAAGCCGGCTTCAACTTAAATTTCCGGTGAAAATTGAGTAAATTTTTGATAAAAAGCATTTAATTTTTCAGTAAAAATTCGAAACCAAAACCAAAATACTCGACCCAGAAATGTGTATTTTATTTTTAAAATTGCGGTCTACAACTACTGTATCAATCATTGAAACTTGACTCTAAATGTGCAGTCGAGTCGAAATTTCACAACTAATTTCCGTTCCCAAAAATCAAACCATGCCGTGGTGTTTTCGTTTATTTTGATTTTATAATATTGAAATTTGAGAGTTTTCGTAATAAATAAATGTTGTTTTTTTTCTGGCTTCAATTCGCGCGCTCTCGTGGTAGCTACTTTCATCGCGCGTTGGCTGCTTTGCTGATCAATGGCTCATTAAAGTTATCATTTTTGCGTTTTGTGAATTTTAATGAAACTTTGTGGTTTTGAATTTCAGTGCAAAGCAGACGAAAATGTTGACTTTATGCTAGACTCAATTCTTTAGTTTTCAGAGTTAGCTTATACAGTTCATAGGTATTGTTTTATAATTTTTTGACAATTTTAACATGGACATCCGGAATTGAACTCGAGCTGTGAAGGAGAGAAGATCAGACTGAAAGTGAATCAAAATTTGCTTACGGCGACATTGCACGCTGAATTGCAGTTAGTAAGCACTGGTGTATAAACAGATTGTAGGTTTCGTAAACCAGATTTAGGCTCTTGTACGCTTTGTGTTCCACACTTAAGTTAAAGCTTCGGCAAACGTTTAGCGAAAGATTACGCTAAACTTAGCCTTAGGTACGCAATTTTTGCTAAAACCCAAGCCTAAGCCTGACCTAAATACACGCATAATATAAAAAATTCTAATCTTACTACCTCGCCGCCCTCTAAAATGAAGGGCAATTCATGATTTTAGTGTTTATAGCATTTTAAAAATATAATTTATGCCTAGTCATTACCGATTTACTCGTAACTAAAACTATATATATATTTAATATTTTCAGGTTTTTAAAAGCTTCAAACAAACCTACGGATGAATTTTAAATTAGGCTTTTGTTGCAACAAACTAGGTCAGTACCATTCAACTATAGGGGTGAAGGTGCACCAGACCCCTGACAAACTTAATACCATTCCATGTTTTGCCAAAAAGAATTGACGAAGCGTTAAAGTCGATTCCATGTAAGGTAAATTTTTCGTGCCACCTCTCTGTAAATCAATCTGGTTTCTTCAAACAATTCCTGGCTACGGACATGAATATGGTATAGGAAACTCGTAATAATTACTCGATGCCTATTATGATCAAAAATTGCAAAACAATATTAAGCTTTGATATGCTGGCTTAGTCGTCGATGTAGGTTTTAGGCACAACGTTGAAGCTTAAAAAGCCGGCTTTGTTCGAAACTTTAGTACTTTGTCAGCCCATCAGCTACATCAAAGTAGCTGTTAATCAGGCCCCTATCGGGACGAAATTGTAAACGTCAGTAGCTTAATTTTTCATATTAATTTCGTTTACGATCATTATTGTCGTTATTTCTGCTAAAATTACCTTTTTCGGATGTGTTAGCCGCATCGTACAGTGTAGAAAATCTTCAAATTACAATTAAACTTTATATATAATAGCCTTAACAAGAGTCGGGCGCTAAGCAATTTTCGAAACCCAATCGCCGACAAGCCTAAGCTTAAGCTTAATGCTAGACAGCGTATAACTGTATACAGGTCGTTAATTCGACGGTTTAATTCATCACTCGCGATTCTAGGGGACACCCAGGCCATGCCCGCTTTCCAATAGGAATCAAAACCAAAATTTTGTATTAAGATTTAGCGCTGAAGTTGCGTCCGCCTTAACGCTTGCGAGCAATTTCGCTTGTATAAACCAATTTCATTGCCATCAAACATCCGTACGCCCTTGTCGTTAATTTCTAAATCCACTACTGCAATTATTTAGCAAACCTTTGTCTAACTAAGATTGCCTTCGGTATACTCGCCTGATTTCTAACAAATCACGGTATCGTGCGTTCTAATCCCACTGTGAAACGCATACTCTAAACCTGTCATACTTTGTTCACATAATTGTCGGTTCCTGTATGTGTGTGAGTTTGACTACTATGTGGACACTTCATGCCTAATTAACTAGCCAGATTTCTACGTACAGGTGATAAATAGGAAACCAATTGTACCATGGACAATTGACTTCTGAAATTGCGTTCAGGTTCGCTTCAAATCCTCCAATTATTTGCTGTAAGGCTGTCTGTGACGTCAGGGATCAGCGGGGGCATAGCCAGAATTTTAAACCGGGATAGAAGATTCTTTATGTAAGGCAACAATTGACCTCTAAGAATCAAATGGTTATTTCGAAAACCTGTTAACGGGTATTTTGCGTCTTTGGCAAAGGGATGCTATTGCTCATCTTGTATATACCTGGGAACTTGCATTGTTTCAGTGCAATTGCACTACTTAATGAGGTTGTCGATATCTATCAGAAACGATGAGGGGGAATACATCGACTGCATAATCCCCCTGAAATTCCTAAAACTGTAAGAATGTCTACGCAACTGATTATATATTTTAGTTTTCAGGGCTCAAAGAAATTTTCTCATTCGTTACGCTCGCTTGTATATATTGGCTACACTTATATCCTCCCAAAAATGAATCCATATCCACGTCCGTGGCGTTTGTGTTTGTTGTATATACACTTAGTTAGCTACTGAAATTTCGCGGAGCAAGCCAAGTCGCGTAATTGGTTGAAAATCACTATTTAGTCGAATGGTTAATGAGCGGTTGCTGTGGATTCAATTTTGCAATTTGTTGTATGAGCAACGACTTTAGAAAACGTTGCAAATTTACCGTTGAGGTTTGATGGCGTTTTCTAACTCGGACACGAATTTAACTTTTCTTTTGCAATTTATTGTTTGTGTTCTAATTGGGTTAAAATTAGAACGAACCTTTATAATTTGGTCATTGTGATTGGTGCCTGTCCCCAAGCTCTGTCAGTACTTACCTAGATACTTTAGACAGTATAGTGGTGTGTTTAGGGGCTGCGGTTCCAACAAACATTTCTTGTGTCCCTACAGTATTGATAAATTTTTCTACATACACCCTTGGTTACGTTTTAGAATTTTAATTTGAGTTAGACACAGTTTTTCCAAAGTGTAGAATTTCATTTTTCCTGGTTCAAATGAACGCCAATTTTAATTTTTTACTAACTTTGAGGTTTTTATAGCTCAGTTTTTTAGCTTGTAAGGCAAGATTTAAATTTGAAACTACTATCTGTCATCTGCAAATCGTTGGCTTTTTAAAAGTATTTTGGTTTTTGCGTCAAAAAACGAGACCAATATTACTTTTATGGCCGTAACATAAAATTAGTCATATTCCCAAGCCTAAACCAAAGCGGAAAAGTTAGTGTTAATTCTTAGTCTATGCTTAAACAAAAATAGCCCAAATTTGATTTCTACACTATTACAGTCATGCGAACAAACAGAATGGCCTCAAAAGTAACACGGGCCAAAATCTCAACCTTCAATTCAAGTTGATCTGAATTAAGACAGCTAATATTTGTCCCAAAATGCACCTTGTATGATTATTAAATCTACAGCTTACACTTAGGAATACGCTTAATCTACTAGTACGGCCGTAAAAGTATAACATTGACCGATGTTTTTATAATTTAGGTTGTAAATTAAATTAACTAATAATGACATCCCTAAGGATATAAAATACCCTGAGAATTTTTTTGGACAAAATATTTCAAGTTTTGTGAAAAAGAAATTAGTTTTATTTCTAGTTATTCCCCCTGAAGGCGAGCATGTCGTGTCAATAACGACAACGTTTACATATTACTAAATTGTCAAATTGTAACGCGGGGTACTTTGCTACATTTCAGATGACGGAGGTAAGGTCAGGACTATTTACAATGCAGAATGTTTACCTGTGACCTTTTAACGGGATTAGGATCATTCATGCGTGCCGTAATAACGCTGTCCCAGTAAAACTATTACCAATCGCGAAGCACACCGCCAGCTTAGCTTGCTATGTTTGCTAAACATCCTTCAGGAGTGTCATACTACGGTTTTCGATTACTAGCAAGGTTAAAAATTTCTAGAAGAGCCTCAGCAGCGAGAGCTGAGTCCCCTGACCTTCTCCGGGCTACGAGCCCATTATTCGCTGATTAACGACCAATAAATACCTGGACATTCTGTCGAACATTTTGATTGTATTACCAAATAGGTCGCGTAACAATTAGCACTAAAAAGACATACGGACACTTTAAAACTACGGCCATATTTAGCGTCGGCGTCCCTGTTACAAATTTTAGCCAATCGAAATCGATTTGTCTAATCCATAATTTAAACGAAAGCTTTCAAATCTAAATAATAACCCAAAAGCATCAGGTGTACTTTTATAGGTTGAAAACAACACACAAACTCATGGACTACGTTTTGAACGACCGTTTCAATTCCTAAGTGAATTCAATGTAGTCGTTGTAGTATTTATCGACATAAATCATGTTGTTTCTATAACACTCTGTTTAATGGATAAATATGGTTAATTATGTTATTGTTGTTACAATAATAACATTTTGCTTTTAAATATTCAATTATAACGCAGCGTTGAACTAGCGTTGCATTTTGACTTAAAATTCGGTGCGATGTTTGTTTGAAAGTGCGTAGCAAAGCGTTTTTTAATATTTTTTCTATAAATATTAAAATGTTAGCTTGTAATGGTTTTAAAAATCTGGCCCACGTTAATCACAAAAACCTATTCACTAATTCTTAGCTTAAACCTAGGCCTAAGCCTGACGAGCAAGCCTGAACGTGAACCCAAGCCGAAAGGCGCGCGAGTGTCGTTAGGTTCATAGTCTACCAGCACGGGTGGTGCCTATAATTAAAGTGGGGCTAAAAATTTCATAAAAACAAATACTGTAATAACCCGAATAAGAGATGGGTAATAAGAGGGGGCCCATTTTGAGTTTCAATCAATAGGAGTCCGTATCGTTGATAAAGTAATCCGTGAGGGGATAGAAATAATAAAGTCCCTAAAATTGTAATTAGAGTCCATATAGGTCAATTAACCCTAATTGTAGCGCATAAAGGACTCCAGGACAAAATAAGTTGACTTCGAACTTTAAGCACACTTGTTGAGAGAAAATTGTTTCGACGTTTTCGGGTCTAAAGCTTGGGGCAAGCAAACCCTAAGCGACAAGATTATTGTTATCTTATAATCCATTATTAATACTCATGGTTGTTGTTATGAATTTGGAAAGAAAATTCCGTCAGAATATAGCAAAGTGTCAAAACATTGGCTTGACAAAGTTATGGTATAAAACTGAAACATGTATTTTTGCCAGGTACCAAATAGCCTGTTTGCTGTATATTTGAAGCAGAAGTGAACGTATTTGTATGTTGCTTAAGCACCGAGTATTGTATCATCAAAAACGTTTTTGGCCAACTAAAATGGTTGCAACATTTGTAAAACGGTTAATGGCCTCAAAATAAATATAACCCGTCAAAGTGTCATGCAATTAACTAATACTATTGTATTATTTTTCAAATTTATACATGAAATTATAAGCACAAGAATTAGCTCTAATTATGCACAAGCTACGAATTGCAGGTTTGACATATATACAGTTTTCACTAACCCCTTCGGCTTTAAAATAGGTTTTACACATAAGGTTTAGACTAACTTTTTGTGTAGGCTTAGCCATAAGTCTGATCCTTAACACACTTATGCTTAGGAATATGCTTATACTACTGTCACGGCCCTGTTCTATATAGTCCGATACGACAAGGGGGATAGCTTATTTATAGTTGATATTATTTCGAATTATTCCCTAAGGTTTTGCTTTCAGTCGAACGGCTCACGGTAAATACCTACCACCCCAGAGTTTTTGTATAACTCTGAACTTGTGCATAAAATATATTTCTGATTGTGATTTATTTTGAAATATTGAAAAAAATTAACAATTAAAATATTTATCACAAATATTAAAGTTATATATAGCTTAACAAAGAATATGCTATCTACTACTAAGCGTTTCGCCTTAGTCTAAATTTGTTGCTCAAATCGTATCCCCCACCTTGACTTGGTTTGAGTCACAACTAACCGTTTAGTGTGACATTTCGAGGCTTGAATCGGTTAAAATTTAGGCGCTAGCTTAATGTATGTCCTACAGTTTAGAAATTTTGCTTAAAAGATCGAACTCTATAAGCAATGGTGATGTTTAAGTTGTTTAAAATTTGGCTTTAGATTCTCATTGATCATTTTAGCGTTGTCTATTCTATTCGCTGTTGGGCTCGTAAATTCAAAGCGTAATCGCAAAAGTTTACTGGCATATTTATATAATTAACGCTTGGGTGCAACACAAAAGTATTTTCGGTAATGTTCCAGCATTACTTTGTTTAAGATATTTTCGTAGAACTGGAACGTGATCGTCACGCGAAAGTAAAATTTGCTACTTATATCGTCGTGCATTCGTCTTTTTCTGCGCGTTGCGCAAAGCCGGCTGACTACTTTCCATTGTTTATTTAGGCCGAACTCTCATTTTTTAAAGAACTCATACCTCAAGAACGTTTGCTTCCGCGAGTACGCTGCTTTGTTAAAACTCGCTG